>JAXCLQ010000004.1:3697793-3710081 GCA_035584115.1 Cedrela odorata
GTTTGGATCGGTTTTGGTCCAAAATTCAAACCGATCCAAAACTGTCAGTTTGAGTTTGGACCAAACCAATCCAAACCGATGGTGGAAGACGTTGTTGGTTTGGATCGATTTGGTTTGTCTGTTTGGACTTAAACCTAAAATATTAATTTAAATGAGTTATTGGTTTGAATTAAATCAAAAAATAAAAATCATTTTTTAATTTTATAGGCTATTAAACTCAAAAATAAAATTATTTTCTAAAATTTTATATTAATTAAATTTAAATGAGTCATTGTTTATTATTTATTGAATAAAACAATAAAAATAAAATTTAAAATTTAAAATAATTGGATCGGTTCAGTTTTGTCGGTTTGGACTTGGTCCAAACTGAAAACAGAACCAAAATTTGTTGGTTTTGTTTTTTTTCAAACCGAAACCAAACTAATAATTTTTCAAACCGATCCAAATTGTCGGTTTGGTTCAGTTCAAAGGTGCCTACCCCTAATTGCAGTGTAAACAATTCTTAATTTCTTTCCATTTTAATGCTGGAGACTATGCTCAATGGTTCTGCTTCATATTTATCCTAAATTGCAGCTAGTATGAAAGTAAAACATTTGTACTAAATTTCAGTTTTAACAGTGTCTCCATATTCATTTTGTATGAAACTTGAATCGTGCTGCCTTGAACTTTTATTAATTTCATTGTTTACCAGACATGCTTATTGAAAGAATTTTCATATTTCTTTTGTATGCTAACTTGCATTGTGCTGTCTTTCATTCTCACTTTTTCATGCGAAGGAAGTGGAATCCCAAAGGCTGTGAGCCTTGAAGTGCACGGGGAGCTAGTTGAAGGAAGTGTTATCAAAGGCTTTCCCGAGGTTGCATGGTGTGGTGGGACTCCAGGAAAAGGTGTTGCTAGGTATGGTTGCATCTTAGGTGATTTGAGGATGTCTATGCAGATACATATGTTCCCTCGCCTCTGCCCTCCACCAAAAAATTAGAAAAGGCAAAAAAGAAAAATCACTATATAACTGTATTGTTTATATTCAGTTGGTTGCGGAGAAGGTGGAACAGCAGCCCAGTGGTGATTGCTGGAGCAGAAGATGAGGAGTATCGGTTGACCATAGATGACATTGATTCAAGTTTGGTTTTTATGTACACACCAGTCACAGAAGAAGGTGCCAAAGGGGAACCCCAATATAAATATACAGATTTTGTAAAAGCAGGTGTGGTTTAACTTTGTCCTTCATAATTGTCTGAACTTCTTATCTCATTATGCATGTGTTTACTGCTCCATGGCACCTAATGAAATAAAGTTAATCTATGAGAAGTTAAGAGATGAAAAAAGCCAGCAAAAATGATGATCCAAAGGCAACCATTGTTGCTTGCAGTTTTTGTTAACCATCCACAGACTATTTTATGCATAGGACAAACAAATGCAGATAACTGAGATATCTAATCCTAGAACCTTGCTACTGCACAATGAAGCAGCAGCAATCAACCAACAAAACGTCCATCTTGTACAACTTCTATTTGAAGCATACCCATTTAGTCAATTAAGTTTGATTGCATTCCAAGCAAAGGGATTGCCACTTCTAAAGGTGCTAGGGTATGTCATATTGACTGGACATCTGATTGAGTTAACTTCGTGCTCTAGAACCTTTGAAAGAGTAGATGAATTAGGGAAGTTAGCCCACCCTTTCAAACCACGACATTCTCCATTTGATGCCTCTAGTAGTTGTCGTACAAATCATCTAAGTGGTTGAATAGCATTTGTGGGGTGTGGTTGGTTGAATTTGAATATTTTGGCATTGTGTTTCTTGTAATAAATACTGAGCGCGCTGTTCTGCTCTTGTATCTTTGTGCTCTTGAACTAAAATACTTTATTTTTGTCTCCATATGTTGTAATATTGAAGCGCTTGATTTTACATTTTTGACTCAGTGGATGTTTGCTCATATTGCAACTGGGTTTTATCTTTGAGCTCTTGGGAATGTTGTGGAGCCCTTGAGGAGTTGTCTCCTCTAATTTGCTGCTTATTTGCTTCTTAAAACTTAACCAGTGTCTTTAACACATATGAAATGATCATGTTTCCTGGTGGCAGCTCCTCCTTCTGTCAGTAATGTCCATATTATTGGCGATGCCATTGAAGGAAATATTATCAAAGGAGTTGGTGAATACTTTGGCGGAAGAGAGGGTCCCAGCAAATTTCAATGGCTACGCGAGAATAAGGACACTGGGTTAGTATACTTTTTCATTGTCATTTACCAATAGAGCACCCAACTAAAAGGGTGGATGGATTTCTTCTTCTTCTTCTTGGATTTCTCTTAACAATTTGAGGTTTCTCATAATTTTGTCAGAGATCATTGTCCATCTGGGGCTTTTTGTGTCTTTATCCTCTATATTCCTATCTGTCTTTGAGTTGTATTTCTGTTGAATGGATTATGCATATTGCATATAATATGAGTCTCATCATATATTTTCCTAAAAAATACTTCAAAAACTTTTCTTTCCATGATAAATTTTGGCTTTGTAGAAGTTGGGCCACTATCTTTCTTTTAATTGAATTTTCTTCCATTTATGATTTTTTTCCTTCTTTTGGCAGGGAATTTGTATTGGTATCAACTGGTACATCTGAGTATACTTTGACCAAAGAAGATGTTGGGCGGCGATTGGCCTTTGTATATATACCTATTAATTTTGAGGGTTGGTCCATTGCTCTTTGCATGTGAAAAGTGTTAAAATTTGATTATATATAGCTTACAGATGTAGATACATAATTGTTTTTCAGGGCAAGAGGGGGAATCTGTATCCATGTTATCTTCTATAGTGAAGCAAGGTATATTTGTTTTGTTAATTCATACGTACTTCTTATGTTCCTTTTTGAAACAATGTTCTATTCTAACTTTACTTTAGTTGTCTACTTTGTGACTGTTCCATGATAATGTTTATGTATTTTTGGCGCTTCTGACCCATTTGTTTTCTCCATGGCCTTTCCTCTTTCTTTATTTATGATATCCACAAGTGATCAGTAAAACTAGAATGCGGATATTATGTGTGTACATGATCACATAATGAGAAAACTTTTAGTCCTCCACAACTCTAAATTTTGAAGGATGTGTCTATCCCAAAATGAGAAAAAAGAAGGATCACTTGATTTTTGTGTTGTTAATTAGGCATACTAATTATTTTTGCAAGTGATAGGGTTAGTATTGCGTATTTCGTTGACGAATTTTCTCTCCTTGACTCCCATTTCTGCCCTAGTATCTTCCATACCGTCATTCCTTGGGGTTAAAAGTATTAGGTATATTGACCCAATATTTCAGTTGCTGCTTAAATTATTCTTATTGTATCTACTCTCAAGTTCATTTATGAACGTTCACTTCGTCTACACCGATTAAGTTTAATATTAAGACCCATTAGACCCTTCCCTGTTAAGCTTTTGGTTTGATTCCTGACATTATATCAGAGTCAAGTCTGTGTTTTTGTATTCCCTGTTTGATATATTTTCTGGATTGTATGCAATGCTTGTTAAGTATTGTGTTGTACACAAGTGGGAGTATACTGCATCTGTAAAGTTTACTGTCTAGTATGACTAATATTATGATAGGGCACTTAATCTAATAGTTGAATTTCTAACAAATTCTGCCAGAGCCATACAATAAAAATTATGTTCCTGATTAATAAGATCCTTAATATCATTGGGGCTAGTATTGCTCTGCACATTGTTATTCTTATTTGGTTTAGGTTGTTATGTGAGACTCCTATTTCTGTTGAGATCCTCTGTGTGTGTTTTAAGAGGAGGTGAGAGTTGGGAGGAGAAGATTATTATGATGTCCTCCACACTGTGTTCACAAGTGTTTTACTTGCATATATTGCTGAATTGCTTTTTACAAAAAAAGTATGACTTGTGTCCATCTTCTCTTGTTCTTAAACTCAACCTATTTTTGACAATCAAATGAATGGGTACTCTTTCAAGTTAATTTGATATACAAAATGCACTTATTCATGCTCTAGTATTGGAATCAAAGTGCATTTTCTTGGTTCTCTTTCGGCGTAGGTTTCTACTGAGTTTAAGGAATTTCTTTCCTTTTTATTCATCAAAACTGGGAAGCTGTCATCAAATGATGTTTTTGTATTTGTATTTTTTGTCCTTGTAACATTTCACTTGTGGACTTCTGGTCCACCCTTTTGTAGTTTCTTTTTATATCAATAAAAATCTTCCTGTTTCATATAAAAAAAAACTATTTTATTTTACTAATGTCTTGTGGTATTGTCTAGCTTGAATATCTTTGCTTTGATTTTCTGATATTTTACATTTTCTTTTGTTTCCTATCCAAAAAAAAAACCGTCTTTATTTATTATTATTATTTTTTTATTACTTTAATTGCTGCTATTATAGTTTAGCGTGCTGCATAATACTGTTGTTGTCCTGTACTTCTGATGCTCTTGTCTTTGCCCAAATTCCAGCCCCCCCAAAAGTAACCAATGTTAAGATAATTGGTGATCTGAGGGAGAGCAATAAGATTACTGTAACTGGTATTGTTACTGGAGGAACTGAAGGTTCAAGCAGAGTGCAATGGTTTAAAACAAGTTCTTCAACCCTGGATGGTGAGAATGGTCTTGAAGCAGTGAGCACTTCCAAGATTGCCAAGGTAAGGGAACTTTTATTCTCTGATACTGATAGTCATCCTTCAAAGATACAACTTATCTTCATGCTTGTGTTTTTACCTTAAACTCTTATATGAGCTTTCACCTCTGGTTAGGCATTTCGTATACCTTTAGGAGCTGTTGGCTATTACATTATTGCAAAATATACTCCTATGACTCCAGATGGTGAATCCGGTGAACCAGCTTATGTTATATCAGAAAGAGCAGTTGAGAGTAAGTAATTCTGTTTCTTTTCTGAGCAAATTACAATTTGTGGATCCTTGCACCATCACATTCCTTTATTTTGGATAAGAATAACTGGGAATCTCATTGTAAAGAAAAGTCTTATTTTCTTGTTCTTCTACTTAAGTGACTGCTCAGTCAGTTGAATATGATACTTTTTCTTGTAAATATTATTATTTCGGTACCCGAATCCCTCGACCTTATGATACTTTATTTATTGCCAAGTCTACCCAGTTGCTACTGGTTAAACTTGGGCTGCTCAAAGAAACTACTTTTTCTGCATAAAACCTGGTGGTCCTTTCAGACAACATGCTTCAATAATTCATATTATTGGATTATTGCAGCTCTTCCTCCAAGCTTAAATTTCCTTTCTATTACGGGTGATTCCATTGAAGGTGGAATATTGACAGCATCATACGGCTATATAGGTGGTCATGAAGGAAAAAGTATATACAACTGGTATCTTCATGAGGTACATATAATTTGATCTATTCACTGCTTCCTGGAGATGCATAATATCTTGGTTGATTGTTATATACAATTTTGTCTACTCAGAAAGAGCATAAATATGGGTACGTAATTCACCTGCTAGTACATGTATTCTTCAGTTGGTTTTAATAGTTATGTGAACATTGTAGTTCCCTTTTACAAATCTTATTCAACATAGTTACTATATGGGATGAGAACTTCTGTTCAGTTGATTTGTTTCATATACCGTGGTTTGGATCAGGTAGAAAATTGAGATGTAAAAACATGCCTTACTAACTCCTATTTTGGCTGGATTTCTCTTTATATGATAGATCATTTGGGGTCCTTGACAAGCATAACTTTACCTGCTGCTGTATTGACTGTCAACTTGAATTAGTTCTGTATTCTGTTCCTACTGATTTCTGTTTTGAATTGAAAAAAAAATCATAACAATTGAAATCACCTGATTAAAAAAGTAATCTCTAATGATATCTAATACTTGAAATCATCCAGCGGGAGTGTTAATGAACTTCTTTTGTTCATATTAATGTACACTGTTTTTGGGAATCTGCAGGCTGAAACTGACACTGGTACTCCGATACTTGAGGTATCAGGACTTCTTCAGTATCGTGTAACTAAAGATGCTATTGGTAAATTCATTTCCTTCCAATGTACCCCGGTGCGTGATGATGGGATTGTAGGTGAGCCAAGAATTTGCATGGGGCAGGAATGTGTTCGTCCTGGTATGTCTCAAAATATGTACGCAAATATTAAATGAATTGAAAATGACTATTTCTATTTGATGATGGAAATTTGATAGGATAGTTTTTTTGAGATGTGTAGTATATAATTAGTTCAAATTTTATAATAGTCTGTATGAAGCTGGATAACAATTATATTTCCTGCTACATAATAACTATTGTCAATTCTAATTGATGACTTGTTGATTTAACTTTGTGTATTAGCATCAAAGTGAGGTTTTCTTTCCAATAATTCATCCAAGTAGTTGAAGTAATAAATTAGCCTTTTTTTCAGCAGTTCTGACATTTTTATACTGGATTACAAAATATCAGCCTGAAGTCCTTGCAAACATTTTTTTTCCTTGAGATTTGTTCCCATATTGCTCTTAACAGTGCATTCCTGAAAATTATTTGTTGGTGAATAGATGTGTCAGAGTCAAATCCAGTTTTATCCCATGCCATGTGCAAAAAAGTCATGCACTTCAAATTTTGAAATCTTAGTGTAAGATGATTATTGTCGGTGTGGAGGTTTGAATTGATTTATGTTACTTGTACATTTAATGCATAAAGTTTAATTTATGGGTGATTTGATAATGGTGTATTTGTTGTCTGTATTTTGGTTAGCTAAATTTGTGTGTCTTGTGCTGCTTTTCAAATAAATGTTTGTAAAAGTGAGACTTTTATTCATATTTAAAACATTAGTTATGTCACTACTATTACTGTAGTGTGGGTGTGCAGGTTTGTGTGCTTCATTATTCATTTATGTAATATTTTGAAGATATCTTTAAATCTACTTCTTATGTCGAGTGTTGCTTGGTGCTAGGGAGCCCTAAATTGCTCTGTCTACAAATAGTTGGGACGGCAGTTGAAGGGACTGGACTAAGTGTTGACAAAAGATATTGGGGTGGTGAAGAGGGTGATTCAGTTTTTCGCTGGTTCCGGGTACTCTTATTTAACTTCGTCTATTGATAGCTTTTCCTGTGTCCTTTTCTTGTGGAGCCATGATTGATCTGACTGGAATTTATTTGTGACATCACTTAATATAAGGCTGCTAAAACTTCAAAATTTGTTTCCGTATGAGTGTGTTTTCATTCCACTATAGCAATATTTGTTGGCTACTACTCTGTTTTAATCTATAAAAAAATTGTGTTTGCAGACAAGTTCAGATGGCGTGCAATGTGAAATTTGGGGTGCCACTAGTTCATCATACATGCTATCACTGGAGGACATTGGCTTCTTTATTTCAGTTTCATGTGAACCTGTCAGAAGTGATTGGGCTCGTGGCCCTATTGTTCTTTCTGAACAAATTGGACCCGTCGTACCTGGTAAAGAGTTTTTTTTTTTGCTATCGTACATTAGGGTTTACTTTTTGCCTCTTTTTTTGGTGTTTAAGAAACTGTGAACCTTTTTTTTTGGGGTTCTCTGTTGGTATCTTTGCCTGGTGTTGACTAAAAGTATATTTAAAATTGATAATGCTGAGAAAAATATATTACTCTTTCAAAGCGTGAGTGGTGCGGAATAGATTGTGTACATTTACCTTGAAGTTTATCTCGCAATGTAGGTCCTCCGACTTGCCAATCCTTAGAATTTCTCGGATCAATGATTGAAGGACAGCGCTTGAGCTTTGTTGCTTCATATAGTGGAGGGTGAGATTTTTGATGAGCCACTGTTATGTTTATTGAGAGTCGAAATTTTTTGCCTGTGTAACTGTTACTCATGACATTAAATTATCTATTCTATTTTAGGGAAAGAGGAACTTGCTTCTACGAATGGTTTAGAGTGAAAAGTAATGGTGCCAAGGAGAGACTAAGTACCGAGGGTGAGTTTCAGGCGGTTATCACATTTAATTTATTTACTAATTTGTTTGCATGCAGATGATAACACGGTTATTTTCTCTAGCAGAGTTCCTGGATTTGGCTTTGGAGGATGTTGAGAGAAAAATTGAACTTGTTTACTCCCCCATGCGCAAAGATGGAATGAAAGGGAATCCTAGAACCATTGTTTCAGATGTGATTGCTGCTGGTGAGTGTATAATAAGGAACTAAACATATGCTTGCATAGAATAAAACTGCTAATTTTATTTGGTGTTTTCCTATTTGATCACATACTTGAATCTGTTGGTACTTCTCCATTATCTATTTGTTAACCTTGCTTGTCAGTTATCCCCGACAATGGTGTTTGAATACATAATCCTTGTCCAACCTGTCATTTTATACATGAATAAGTATTTTGCATATTAACAAGGTGACTCGTGAACAGCCTTAAAGCAAAGCTTGAAGAATGGAAACTGCTAGCTTTATATGATTGTCAAGTTGCTTAGCCATTGACCTTTGCTGGATGATAAGTTGAGTTGCCTGTGAAGAGTGGCACTTTGCAATATGACAAATTTAGCAACCATCTAAACTAATAAACTCTAAACTCGATGTTTGTTGAAATTAATACTCATTTATAGAAAAGAAAACAAATAAATAAATAAACTAAAAATGGTTCAGTAAATTTCACCCGAAACTCTGCCTGCCATGATTACTATTTAAGCAATTGGGTGACAACAAAGACATGCTAAATTTTGTAACACTGTTGAGTTGCTTTTCATGATTAGATGAACATTGATTTGGCCCTTTAGTTTCATACTCTTGCATAATTAGTTAATGATGTCATATATTTAACTGGGTTTATCAATCATCATTGGTTTTGTTTGTTATATATGTTTGTTCTGTGATAATTTACATACATCTGGCCCTCTCCATGTCTGTTTAACCTTCAACAGCGGATCCAGTGGGACTGGACCTTGTAATTTCTGATTGCTGTGAAAGTAAGGAGGTCATTCCGCATAAAAAGTATTTTGGTGGACAGGAAGGTGCTGGAGATTATACTTGGTATAGAACAAAGAATAAGCTACACGAATCTGCATTGATGGATTTATATAATAATTGTGAAGAATCTGCATTGATGGATTTATCTGATAATTGTGAAGACGTTCTCATATGTGGTAAAACATTGTAAGTTCTGACTTATTATGATACGTTCCAGGATCTCAGAGTCCGTGTTTCCATATTTAAAATATAAATTTGTGATTGACTGTTCCAGAACATATACTCCATCACTTGAAGACGTGGGGGCTTATTTGGCCTTGCACTGGGTGCCAACTCGTGCGGACGGCAGATGTGGAAGGCCATTAGTTGCAATTTCTGACTCTCCAGTATCCCCTGGTACAATATAATTCTAATTGTACTTAAACAGTCAACTTTATGATTGTTTCATGTTGCTCAACACGGGACCTTCCACTGAACTGACTAACACATGTTCTGTTCATGTTGCTTTAATCAAGTCATTGGTAGACCTTCAGTAGTTTTTGTACTTTTATGTCCTTGAGTGGTAGTATGCATTCTATTTCTAGTTTAGTTCAAGCTATACCACTTTTGAGTTGTCAGAAATGGTTGGTCCAACTTGCTCAGTCATATGTAGAGTTTTTAGTAGTTTAGTTCTGTTGAGACTTGTTCATTAACACATTGATGTAAAAATTTTGGCAGCTCTTCCAGTAGTTTCTAATGTTCGTGTTAAGGAGCTGTCTTCGGGTGTATATGCTGGAGAAGGAGAATATTTTGGTGGGCATGAAGGATCAAGCCTCTTTAGCTGGTACAGAGAAACTAATGATGGGACTATTTGTCTTATTAATGGGGCCAACGCTAAAACTTATGAAGTTACAGATTCAGATTATACTTGCTGCTTATTGTTTGGGTAATATTTATGTCTCTTTTGTCTCTCTCTCTCTCTCTCTCTCTCTCTCTCTCTCTCTCTTCTTCTTCTTCTTCTTCTTCCTTCTTTAGGAAAAGTACAAATTCTACAAGGCGTATTCTTTCAAGTAACGGGAAAAAAGAAAAAGAAAATTGTAATTTTTTTTTTCTCCAATGCTGTTGTGGGTACTGTGATTGTGATGAGAATTGGAAATCAAGAGAGGTAAAAATATGATGTTACTTGTATTGGGTCTGATGTATCATTGCGTACAAAAGTTGGAGAATATGCCAACATTGATGGCTGTGGAAGAGTTAGACAAAGATGTAAGTGGATGTTTGTTAGAGAGTAGAGGACAAAATATTTCAATTTTAATTGCTTTAGGAGTAGGAATTAAGTATAGCACCTCAGTCTACGGGATGCAGCTATTTCACTCCTTTCAAACAAACATCGTCTAAGCTTGCAGTACCCCAGAGCATAAGCTTTATGTTCTTCAATGTTCTAAGATGAGTTATTGCTGTACTTCACATGACCTTCATAATATTCCCAACACAATATAAATATTCCTTTCATTTTTAACCTTTACCACATTATATAGCTTTTGATTTTGTGGTATGTGTTTTCCATTTATTTTGATAACTATACACGGTGCATTCAGTTTTTGCTTCTATATATTACTGTTTCTATGCTTAAATGGCTTCATGATAGTTGCATATTAGTACTGAATAATGATGGGAATGCCAGTAGCTGACAACTTTAATTTCTTCATGCTTGTAACGACTTGTTCATATATTCTATAGATTACGGACTCGTGAGTTTTGTTCTTTAGACCTCTATATTGCTTGATCATTGTTGGTGTGTCAGATTCTGATAAATATATCACTTATCTAGGTACACACCAGTTCGTTCAGATTCAGTTGTGGGAGAACTCAGATTGTCTGAGCCTACCAATGTTATCCTCCCTGGTAAGCAATCTAAAGAAAGGAAGTGAAGTTTGGACCATGTGATATCCATTGTTTCATAGAATGGTGTCAATATTATTAGCTTCACTGAATTTATCATTACTGCACCAAGCTGTGTTTGTATTGAAAATGTACGGAGCTCCTATTTTATAGTTGTGGTTATAGAATGTGGAAGAAATAAAGCTTATGATAAACAAGGATGATAACATCAGCATACAGGTAGCTTGATGATTTTTCTCGTGCATCTAATCATCTCTATTCCCCTTGTCTCATGTCTCCCCCAACTCTGAAAAGATTATTAAAGGGAAGATCCTTATTAATTTGAAGGTTGTCTAGTTAGTCAAAACCATGTATCATTTATGACATATCTGATGATGTTAAAATGATAACTCAACCCTTCTTTTGTGTCTCTTGAAGTTGAAACTTAGATCGCTGATATCATTGTCTTTTGCTGTGAAAGCTGTTGATGCAAGTTTGAATTGTATTTGCCACTTTTTCCAGCATTTCCTCCATTGTTGTTTCTTTTGTTTTCTGTAATAGTTATTGGTTTCAAGAAGTCATCTAAGACAATATTGTTGGTATAGCTTTTCCTATTCACTGAAGGTAAGTGTAATTAAATTTAATTTGGATATTGGATTACCTACAGAGCTTCCAAGAGTGGAGATGCTTGCTCTCACTGGAAAGGCGATGGAAGGTGATGTACTCACTGCCGTAGAAGTCATCCCAAAGATTGAAATCCAACAATGTGTTTGGAGCAAGTACAAGAAAGATGTACGATACCAATGGTATGATGCTGCATCCTTTCTCTCTTCAATGTGATTTAAATTAGTGCTGCAACAACTGTTAGCCTCACCCTCTTAATATTGCAGTAATGTTTCAGAAATCGAAGTTTACTTTTTTTTGCTAGGAGACTTGCACTTCAAAAATTATTAAGCTGTAAGATCTGCAAATTCCTTAAGAAGCTAATTTTGTGACCTTTCTGTGTGGAACCAAAATTATCTGTCTTGGGAAACATTTTTTAGATAATGTTGCCTTATTTAGTATTTATCCTAAATAGCAATTGAAATGTTATTATAGTTGTTTCCTTTTGACCTTAAAATTATTATGCAAGATAATCGGAGGAGCAGTTTCTGTGGCCCAACTCGGTTTCTTATTTTCTCTTGTAATATCCTGATCAAGCTATAAGTATATCCATTCTTCTGAATTTTTCTAAAACAGAAATTTTCTGAAATTTACATAATAATCATAACATGTTCCTTTAGCAAACGTTGTTTCTCCGTGTTCCTACTATGTGATGCAAGGGATGTTGCAGGTTTTGTTCATTGGATGAGAATGATACAAAGTCTTTTGAACCTTTATCGGCACAGCGTTCCTGCTCTTACAAAGTGCGGCTTGAGGACATTGGTTGTTGCCTTAGATGTGAATGCATTGTGACTGATGTGTTTGGAAGGTCAAGTGAACCAGCATATGCCGAGACTGATCCTATTGTGCCAGGTCATTTGCATTTCATGTGCATT
>JAXCLQ010000004.1:3729276-3838217 GCA_035584115.1 Cedrela odorata
AGCGGGGGTGCGTGTGTGGGAAGAGAAATGATTAAATACTGGTGATCTCATCATTTTATTTTGTGCAACGGGATTTTAGCCAATGGATTGGTGTGAATTGTTAAATTAGTCAGCGGCGGTGTAATTAGAGTTTATTAGCTTAATTATCTTCACTAATATATATATATATATAATTTACATAACATTTATCAATAATTGTTATACGTAAAGTCATTATATGATTTTGTTATTCTATTATTTGCATGTAATTAAATAATACTTATTAATAATTGTCCCGTCTTTTATCACATTAAAAAAAATTTTTAATAAATTTTAATTTTAATAAATTTTAAGTAATAATTTTTAAATTTTTTTAAAAAATTAAAAATATAATAAAATTTTGATAAGTTGTAAAAACATTGATCATAGTACTACTTAGATGTGGTAATATACGAAACGATACGATTATTCGACGATAATTAAAAATAAATAAACAGATTCAAATTTAAAAATTTTGATACGAATAATAAAAAAATTGTATTTATGTCATTTTTTTAATAATCATATTATATTTATATTTAAATTATTAAATTTATTTATTTATTTAAAACACGAATTATAAACGAATAAACGAATTGTAAACGAATTTGTATTATAAACGAATAAAATAATTATCTCAATTCGTTTATGATCTATTTATAATTTGTTTACAATTTATTTATTAATCATGTTTAAACGAATAGTATTCGTATTTGACTTTTTTGACACGATAATTAATAAACGAATCAGATTTAAATAGACATTTATTTGATATAACATAAAATAATACGATATAAATTCGACACGATAGTCTGAATTGTCAACTATTACTCCAATATACATATATAAACTCATTTATATAAACTATGCAGGTGTGTTACATTATTGACTTGTTTTTATATTTTCACATAAGTAAAAGAGAATACATTATTTAAAATATGTAACAATTTATTCGTACAAACTTAAGTGACCATGTTACATCATTGACATATTTTATATTTTTATATAAGTTAAAAAAATTATTTAAAATATGTAATAATGAATAATATTAAAATATCAGTTTGTATAGATAAAACTTGTATTTTTAATTTTATTGTAACAATTAATTAATTATAAATTTTGTTTAGATTGTAGACAAAATTATATAGATAAAATTATGTGCAATCAATGTGTGTGGAAGCAAGCAAGAATGAAGAGTATATACTGGAAAAGGACTTTTGGACTTAGGAAGCACTTGTTCAAATTCTTGTATTACGTAAAGGTTTGAATGTGACTAGTTTGGAAGAAATCATTTGGAGATATCTAAGTAAAATATCCTCCGACAAAAAGAAATAGATTAATTGATGTTTAGGAGAATGACTTATAGTTTGACATTTATAATTTAATATCATATTAATATTAATATTATGCATGTAATTGATAACAAATTTTATGTTATTAGCTTTATGCTTTTATCACGTTATTTTTATTTATTTTTTTAAAAATTTAATATTATAACAAAATATATGTTTTTTTTTTGTTAATTTTCTCTACAAATTGTCAATTAAAATGGAACATATTTCTAACTAGACTTTTCATTTATTTCTCTTTTTTAATGTAAAGAGTTGGGTAACAAGAAAAGTCGACAACGATTTTTTTTATTTTTTAAATTTTTAAAAAAATTTTTAAATCATATTTTTAGTCAAAAAATTATAATTTAAAAACAAGAATTGACTTTAAATTCAAAAGACACATAAAAGAGTGTGAAAACAAAACTTCAACACACTTCAACCACACGGCTAAATGACACTTAAATAATTGCCATTTTTCATATGACTTCAAAGTATAGTAGACAATTTCAATAATAGAGCATTAATCTAATTTACAAATTAAACCTCATGGACATGCCCAATTTTTTATTATTATTATATGGTAATAATAATATACTATATAATAATTAATATATTTTTTAAATATATATTTCTCTTTTCATAATGTTTGACTTAAAATATAAATAATACCAAGAGGTTACTAAAAACGTGAAAACTATTGGAAAGGTTATAACTTAGGATAATAGTTAATGAGCAATTTCTCTTGTTTTATAATTTCAAGATCATTAATTAATTTATTTTAGATGGTTAAAGATATATAAGAACGTGCAAGTTGTCAAATTATAATTATACATAATTATAATTATATTGTTAATATTATCATATAATATTCATCTCAATACTTTTTACTTTTATTTTAAATGGTTTGTTTATTAAGCAGTGTATGATCTGTTAATAAAATGTGTTATTGAATATGTAAACCAATCAATTTTCATAATTTTTAAAATAATTTATCACATTATTACATTATTTTCTTTAAAAGAAAATGTCAAATAATTTAAGTAATTTTCATTGATTGGACGAAGAAACAAATTTCTGAGATGCCAATATATTTTCTGTTAGCTACATACCTTCGACTTTGAGATGGATACTCATTAAGGGATTTAAAACGTGGACGTTTTAGTAGTTGACTCACAACATAAACTCAATGCATACTTCCTCGTGCAACTATACGAGATGCAATACAAACAAGAAAAACCTGCAAATAAAATATCACATACTCATCCTGAAACTCAAAATGGAAGTTAAAGAATGTCTCAATAAAGGTTAAGGTTACATTTTCTGCAGTTGAATCAAGAATCCAGAAATCGGATTCTAAATTGTATGGAAACAGGATTATAACTCAATTCCATACCCCCAAAAGGGCTATTAAATTTAAAAATTTTCTATGAAAACTAGTAAATCAAAACAACAAAATCGCCAATATAGCCGGAACGGCAGTAGGAAAGAATGAATGAAACATTAAACTACAAAAATGGAAAAGGGGAAAAATATATGAACAGAGAAATATGGGGCAATTACAAGCGTGGGGATGCTGATCCACTGACGCTATGTAAATAGTGTTACAACATCTCTTCGGTATCCTCTAACAATCAAAAGCCTCGGTACATTCTCTACCAACAAATCCATATATTCCATGTAGAAGTAAGCGGGGTGGTTGATTGGAGGTGCCGGTAAACTAACGAGCACAACTGCAGCCATTCTGGAGTGTCTCAGTATTGTTGAATTAAGTTTCAGCATTGTGTAAAGAAACTTCTCCACCTGTTGTTCATTCACAACCACAGGCTTCCCGTCGGCCATCAATAGAGTCCCTTCTTTCTGAGCAGCAGACTTCATTTCAGTCATGTAACCTGCAATTCGACGTTGTGCAGAAGTATACGCCTCCAATGATTCATCTTGTTGAGGTCCGCCCTCTGTTTGCTCATCCCACGATTTCATTGTTATAACAATAACTTCAGCCTGCATCCGAAGATCATATAAGAACTTCTTTACATCGGCCTTCAGCCCCTCTGCATCTGAATCCTCTTCCGCAATGCAGAAGACTTGAATCTTACAGCTTTCAAAGCTCTCCTTTGTAAGGAGGAGCTGCGAGAGCAGGAGCATGAGACCACCATCTCTTACAATCCAATACAAATCAATTGTACCATATTGCCTTTGGTATTCATTGGGCCATTCGTCAAGGCCCTTGACAATGACAACTGCCTTGTTTGCAACAATGCAGTCATTAATTATTCCAACAAACGTGGCAGGGATTTCAGTTAGGTTTTCACGACGCCATATTTCTGGATACCGCATAACCACAATGTTGGGCTTAAGATTACCAAGTCCCATGGTTTGGACAATTCCTCGGAAGCCATCTGACATATTGGGTGCCACAACTATCTCTGCTACACCTTCACATCGCTTGTAGTCAATGTAGGTAGCAAGTTGCTTGCAAGCATTCTTCGCATCTTCGGCACATTCATGGTAGTCCCCATCTAGTATAGAGACGAAGATGGACATTCCACGGCCTTTTTTCTTCATGCAGTTGGCAAAGTCGGCAAGTTTGGGATGGCACGGTACATTCTCTGGCAGCTTCCCCCATGGCCGGCATAATATCAACGGGATGGGATACCAATTTTTTGGGTGTACTTGGTTTGCTGCAATGCAAATACATTGAAAGGTTTACTACAGAAACTCAACATACATGCATACAATTATATCCATTATTAGTAATATATAAAGAGGCTATTATAAGTCTGTGGTAGACAATCCACTTTTCTTTCTGTATCTCTCTTACTTATGCCCTAACATGAACATGATATCAAAGCTAAGTTGACCAAAAGTTCTTTAGTTTGAATGGGTGCACAGTTAAATTACAATAAGTAGAATTTGTGTTTGTTGATGTATTTGTATATACCTATCAACTTAAGCTTTTGCATTTAGTTACCATATTGTCAGTATTCAATCCATGAAAGATGACACTAATAAAGAACACCAGTAAGCCGTTATACAGTAAAAATACCTCCCAAAGATCGAAGACTACGAAGAGCTAGTTGAAAATATGCACTCTTGAAACCATCACCCCAGTCCCCAGCCTTTCCTTTAAGGCTCACATAATAATATATGAGGCTTGCAAGGGCCAGAGACACCACGGTAAATGACCAAGAGATCAGGAACATGATAACTGCAGGCAAAATAAAAGCAGAAAGTAAATATGATCCTCGTAGAAAATGCGCCAATACTTTCATGCACATCTAGTTCTTCTCATGCTAAGATCTTAATTTGGTTTTCTTAAAAGTGTACATATAAGAATAGATATGTATGTGTGCTTATGGTTTCAAATAGTTATACAAAAAGGAAGCATACCGATGCAAAGCAATGCTCCGAGAAATGATAGGCTCCAGTGGTGAAATTTCCACCGAGGACGCCAACTGGGAGCATCAAGAAGATCCAGAAGGAAGCAAGATAAGTTGACACCCGAATAACACAAAAGGAAAAACATTGTTATAGTTGGTGTGATAAGGTCCAGATTCCCAATTATGACACATCCAACACAGATAAATGCTGTGAAGAATGTGGCTATGTGTGGCTCACTCCCCTCCGCAACCTTGAAGTAGTTAAGAACGGGCAGAATGTCATCATTGGCTATTGCTGCAAGCAAGCGCGGGGCACCTGTCATGCTTTGAAGAGCAGCGCCTAAGGTTGAAAGAATAATCCCTATGTGAACAACTGCTGGGAAAGGCCAGGCAACTGTAGCAGTAAGTAGCCTGCACAGAGAGTTTGTCACTAGAAAAGTTAGTTCACTACTTCACATTCACACACATCCTTTTTGACACACTTTTGGCATATAATTGAGATACAATCAGCACAATGCAGGTACCAGACACGTATGTTTCAACTAGCCCTAAATTGTCATCCCAAGTTCCATATTTGACTGAAAAGAGGTAAAATTGGGAAGAAGTCATAAGTTTTAAGTTGTAGCAGTGATGACTAAGTCACAACAGGAACCAAAGGACAAACAAAAATCTGTGTTAATGACAAAAGCAGCAACATAGAAGGAATATGAATACCTGTCTGTTAAAAGCTTCTGTCTGGTTGCAAGTGCTCCAAAAAACAATACAGAGACCACATATAGCACAGTAGTCGTAAGAGTTGCAGCCAAAGTTCCAATGGGGATTGAACGTTGAGTATCTTTCAGTGAGGCTGAACGATTTGACCCTGCCATAATTCCTGTTACAGCTGGGAAAAATAGACCGACCAATGCACTGAAAGGGTAGGAAAGAAATGTAGTTAGGAAAACCATGAAAGAAGTTAATTCCATACCATATCCTGTTCACAAACCAGCGAGCGCTAATGTTGTCAATCTAAGTTAAAATGTGGGCTTTTAACCAAATCTTCCACTAGTGTCATGTGGATGATTAAAATTAAAGGGGTACAGAAAGACCAGTCTTCCCATAACCTATCTACAATTGATGAGCTTAAGCTTTATAGATATTCCAGCACGACAGAAAAAAAAAATTGTGGGAAATTAAATGTGGAGTTCAGCAACATCCCAACAACTCCAGGTAAGCAAAGTCATGAGTAGAACCTTAAGAGCCAAATACCAATTGCTCAATAATATCATAAGAATAAATTCAGACAGCAGAGAAATATATTATCCCTATAAGAAACAAATCTTATTGGAAATAAGGAGTATACAATTGTAAGAGGAGGATTGTTTATCCATCCTCCACCCAAACACTATATACATGAACACAATACAAGACATCATAAACAAAGAAAAATAAGTTCTAACAACACTCTTCCAATAGATAAAAAGTGAGTTCCTAGATGTTCCTTCATAGATATAAATCTCCAAAGTAATCAAACTCTTCTCCAAAATGTCCATATTCATCTCCCTAAACATTTCTCTGTCCAAAAACTCTTAATATTTTCTGAAAATATTCTCCTCCAAAATTCTCTTTCAACGCATCTTTCGACAGCAGGTTTTACTTTTAGAAGTAAATCTCCAACTACTTTCCTTTTATTTTTCTCTCCTAGACCCTTAATATTCCAGCTCAATACCTTCAAATAGGACACAATTCAACTCCATCCCTTAATAACCTAACAAGATTCATAATTAATATCTGACCTTAAATGGTTCAGCTGTATTACTACATTTTTATGCTTCCTCTCTCTCAAGTCATCATTTGAACTAAACATCTTCCACTGGAAGATTTAACAGAAAAGAAATAAGCACTTTCCAACAATTGACCTGATAACCTCCACCCTTCATCAGAAAAATCATTGTGCCCGCCCAATTTTCTTCCAAGTGTTTATCATCCCAGAATGATCTAACACAATAGGTAACACAACTGTAGAAATCCCCATCAAAATAGTCTCCAATATCAGAACAACCAACGTTTGGACCACAAATGAAAATGGACTGGGAGTTAACATTAGGTCCATGGGCTAGAGCATCACTACACTCCTTAAAAGGTGTACTGCCTAAAGAACTGATGCAAGTGCATTAACACTGTAGAAAATTAAAGGTCAAAAAAATGCAAAACAACCTATCATCATTTTGCCTAACCATGGGTGCATGTGCATACATCTGATTCAAGTGGGTGCAACTGTGAAAAGACAGGTTGTTCACATGGGCAAGGCAAATATGGTGGACTAGACAGGTCGTTCACGTGGCAAAGCAGTAATGGTTGACTGGACTGTTCATTTGGCAACCATCATAACTTTCCCTAGTTTTTCTTCTTTGTACTACTATAAATAATTCCTTCATAGTGAGCAGAACAAAGCATGAGTGATTTGAGAGTCTCAGAACTTGTTAAAGATGTGTGATACATCTTCTCTTCTTAGGTGTGATGCCTAAAAGCCCTAGGTGTGACATCTACAATTTTCTCTTGTTCCTTAGTGTTTTATTGTGCATTCTATTTGTATTTGTTTCTAATACTATCTACTGATTTTTCTACCCTTAATTCTAAGGAAATTATCACATTTTCTTAAATCTTTGGTGCTGAAATAAAGATCCTGCATCAGTTTTGGTATCTGAGCAAGACAGCACCATGACTAGTCATTCTGGGAGAGCTTATACAGGTAGATTAACAGAGTTTGAGAGGGATGATTTGTTATTTCCAATTATGGAGCAACTTGACAGTTTAACTACTCCAATGGAGGCCATAGAAGCAAGAATCACTCAACCAGTGAGTGATAATGGTAACCATGAAAGTACAGAGGCAGTAGAGACAAATGTTAACAAGAGAGCAACTGAACAAGCTGACCAGCAACCAGAACAGTCACCTGGTCAGGTTCTAAGACCAGAATTGAGGGCGAAAGGCCCTAACTTCCTTAAATCGCGAGCTTCTCGATAGGATATTATGACCATCGAGATTCAGCTGGAGATATTACAAAGAAAGTAAGGGTTGATGTCCCTGAATTTGATGGGAAACTTGATCCAATAGTTTTTATGGATTGGTTATCATCCATAGAAGAATATTTTGATTGGTATGACATGTTTGATGAAAGGAGGGTTCGGTTTGCTAGAATGAAACTTGTAGGTCTAGCAAAAGTATGGTGGAATGGCGTAGAAGGAAACATTCTAAGGTTAAGCATGTGGCAAGAGATGAAAGCCAAGCTACGAGAGAAATATCTACCTGTTAATTATCAAGAACGGCTATGTGAGAAATTGGTGAAACTCAAACAGGGAAGCATGAAAGTGACAGAATATATGCAAAGGTTCAAAGAGCTCAAAACAAGGAGTCAAATAGTTGAAGACCCTCGACACAAGTTGGCCTGATTCAAAGCCGGTTTAAGGTCTGACATAAGGAGATAACTACTCAGACAACCTTTGTTTGGTGTCGAACATGCTTTCCAAGTAGCCTTGGACATGGAAGAATACTTGAAGCCGTCATTCTGTAAGAAACCAGCATATGCATTCAAGGAATCAACCACAAACAGAGTTGCCAAGGCAATCCCTCAAACAGGCCAAAGGGTGAAGGATCCTAAAGGTAAACATGTCACTAATGAAATTCCTAAAGTGCAGAATAATAGAGATACATGTTTCAAACATAGAGGCAAGGGACACATGGCCTATCAATGTCCTACAAGGAATTGCTTCTTGAAAAGGAGCAAGATGATTCAGACAAAGGAGAGGAGGCAGAAAATGCAGAAATTCCAATTTACCGTGGTAGTAAGGCGCATTCTTACTGTCCCAAAGCGAGAAACAGAAGATTGGAAGAGAACTACCCTTTTTCAAGTGCTTGTGATTTGTGGAAAGGAACTAAAGAGGTTGGTTATTGATGGAGGAAATTGCATGAATGGTGTCTCATCTTCAACAGTTAAACGTGTCAAATTACCAACTAAGCCTCATCCACATCTCATAGAGGCCTTGGTCTAGCTTTTGGAACTCCTCATCTAGAATCCATGAGCAATCAAATAGCGGTCAATTTTTCCATTTCACTATATATTTTTGATAACCTCTCTTTGAGTAGATATAATATTCGTATCTACTATATCTTCAATCTCATCTTGAACATTAGAGGCAGGTGGTAATCGAGTAACGACTTCTCTAGAAAAACCATCATAGTGTCCATGATAAATAGTAAGATCTTTAATGTTGAAAATATTACTTATCTTTGTGTTGTTTGGTAAATCTAGCACATATGCATTAAAACCAATCTTGCTCAAGATAGAGTACAAACCTACTCGCCAATATTGCAACTTCTTGTATTTGCTATTTGGGAAACGTTCAGGCTGTAAACGCATCATAACTTGGTCCTCAACCTTAAATTATGTTTATCTTTGATGCAAATCTGCTTGGCTTTTGTATGTAGCGGCTGGGCTTTTGTATGTATCCTAACTAGCTCTCTCACTCAATTTAGGACGGTGAGAAGAGGGAATGGCTCTCCTATTTATAGAAGAGCACCCCTTCTCCTTTGTCACTTTTTTTTATTTATTCTTTTACGCTTTTCACCAAAACTTCCACCACTTTTTTTTTCAAGCTTTCTGCTGAATGCTTCTTTGATTCTCTTTGCTTCTTGTTTTTGTCAGTTATTGACATTTGAGAGTTCTCCAACAAGAGAAGCTATATGCTAACATGATGAAATGTTCCTTCATGAATTCTTGGGTTGTCTTTTTAGGCTTTTATAGTTTCAGCAAAAGTAGTATTAGCTGATCCAGAGAAGGTTAAAGCTATCCTTAATAGGCCAATGCCTACAAATTTGCATGTTGTTCGGAGTTTTCAGGTGTTAGCAACATTTTATCGAAGATTTATTTACAGTTTCAGCATCATTATGGCTCTAATTACTGATTGTATGAGGAAGGGACAATTCTAGTGGACAAAGGTAGCTTCTAAAGCCTTTGAAGAAATCAAGCAGTGTATGGAAATTAAGTGGGTACAAGTGTGAAATGCGATTCACACATGATGAAACAGAATTTATCTAAACACGGGTGCTTATGCATACATGTGATTCAAGTGAGTGCACAAGTGATTCAAGTGGGTGCAAGTGTGAAAGACAGGTTATTCACATGGGCAAGGCAGTAATGGTGGACTAAACAGGTTGTTCACATGGCAATGCAGAAATGATTGATTAGACCGTTCATTTGGCAACCGTAACTTTCCATAGTTTTTTTTCCTTGTAGTACTATAAATAAGCTATTGCCCTCCTGTAGAGAGCGGAACATAGCATGAGTGACTTGAGAGTTTCAAAACTTGTTAAAGATGTGTGATACATCTTCTCTTAGGTATGATGCCTAAAACCCCTAGGTGTGAGTGTTTTATAGTGCATTCTATTTGTAGTTGTTTCTACCGCAATCTACTGATTTTTCTA
This sequence comes from Cedrela odorata, assembly GCA_035584115.1. Lineage (NCBI taxonomy): Eukaryota > Viridiplantae > Streptophyta > Magnoliopsida > Sapindales > Meliaceae > Cedrela > Cedrela odorata. The sequence goes on from JAXCLQ010000004.1 coordinate 3,739,466, forward strand.
CCCTTAATTCCAAGGAAATTATCACATTTTCTTAAATCTTTGGTGTTGAAATAAAGATCCTGCAAGAAGAGCCCATGACTTTATTAACAACCTTTAAAACATTCACACCAAAGAAAAAATCCAAAGGAAAAATCCCCCCCTTTATAAAGGATGAAAGCATTGAGAAGGACTAAACGGGCTCCCAACAGTTAAATTCTCAGTAAATCCTTAGCTCAGGCAAAATGCTTACCCCAAGTGACAGCAAAAGATTTTACAACATAAACTAATAGCAAACAATAATAGACAATTCTTAACATGTCTTACTTGAAACTCCAGGCCACAGTTCCCTTGGGATCGGGGATTCCAGCATTGTTAGTATTCTGGTAATCTGAAAACCAGTTATCTTTGAAAGTTTTCAACCGCAAGCCTGTGATTCCAGCTGTATAAAAAATTACAACGGAAATAAAAAAATGCATCATATTCCACACTAGTAACAGTACTACAATAAAGCAGCTGATTTCATCATTAGCATATAATAAAATTTTATTATTGTTTATGTTTTTGGGTCAAACGGCTTAACTAACAATTACTGTGTCTATGCACATTTTTCCCCCTTATATCTCAAATATACTAATAATTTAACTAAAAAACTTAGAAATCCAAAAGTATTCTACTTGCTTAACTGTTGCATGGCACCCTAAAAAACAACATTATCTTTTTCGTAAATATAAACAAATAAGAATTAAGCAATGAGTTTGCTTTTTATTCCCATGATACCAATGCCAGCAATAATACTTCCAGAATCAACCACAAACATAGTAAGTTAGACAATGAGATTAAAAGAAATTAGGAAGCGAGAGAGAGGAGAGAAAAAGAGTTGAAACCATATCTCAGAAAAAAAGAAGAAATGATACTCGCCTGAAGGGTCATCCTTCCCTGACAGAAGAATCCCAACAAATATGCTGAATATAGATAACAAAACAGGTACGAGGAAAGCAGGTGCGACCCGGTTGATAATTTTCACACCACCAAAAACAATAAAGCATAGGATGATTGTCACAACAATTCCATAAATTTGCAGGTCATGTGAGCTTATACTCTGTATGGGTTCTGGAGTTGTTGTGCCGTTAACTTTTGTGATAGTCTCTACACCAGAAACACAATCAAAGGAAAACAAATTAGCACAAGGTTAGTAATTTACATCCTCCTACAGTATGCTTTGCTCTTTGCAACGAACTACCAGTAACATTTTTAGCAATTCTGTTATCCGTTACATCCAGTACCCAACCTCACAGATTGTGTTCACATCCATGCCAACACAAACACAACAAAATCACAAAGTTTTATATTAGACCTCAGAGATGCAAGCGCACCTATAAACAATGTGACATAAAGGGTAAGAAGCTAGAGGTTGATCAATTATATAGATGGGGGGAATTGCAAGGTAAACCCAATAAAAAAGATCATCCAATACAATGCATGGCCAACCTATTGTATTAATCTGAATATACCAACTACTAACATGGTAGACCTCTGTCATGAATAAAAGAAAAGACACACCAGAACACAAAGTTTTACTTCTCTAATTATTATAACACAACAAAATTTTGGACTAATTTCATATGTTGATTGTTGTATAGAGTCTATACAGTAAAGCTTCTTTTTGTAAGTACTTTTTGTAACTTGAGTGGTGGAACCTCTGGTCCATCATACTGCCTTGTACTTCAATTTCGGCAGAAATAAATTTTATACTCTTTGTTATCATAAGAAAAGAAAAAAAAAAAGACCAAAACAATCAAACTTGTAAGCTGCTCATGAATGACATTATATAAACATGATAAAATTAAATCAAAAGAAAGCACTTAGCTGTCAACTGCAGCACATCATCAATATTTACCTCTAAAAATCCCAGCAGCAGGCACAGCTTTTAAAAATGTTTCCACAGCTCCCAATATGTACCTAAAATGAAAGCAAAAACCCACAAAATTTGAGTGTTTTGGCTTAAGTAAGTTATTAAGATTGAATTGGCAAAAGCCATTCAGAACAAATCACAGATTACAAGATTGTAGAACATTGTTAAGAACCTCAACTCCCAGATCCCAATGGACCTCAATCATACAAACAAAATGGTGTCATCACAAAAATAAATTATAAACAAAAAGCCCTATACACTCACATAGCTCCAGCAACAGCATTCCCAAGGAAAAAACAGAGACCAATGCTAACTCCAACCTCTGGACCAAGGGCACGACCAATGAGATAATATGGTCCTCCACCCTAGAAGTAAACATTTGAAAAGAATCATTTACTGATTCGAAATTGACACACTCCACAAAATTTGGAGTAATTTCCGAAACACAATAACAGGAACATAAGTAAATTCTCAAGTAAACTGTTTCCCCCAAATTAAACCAAAGAAAGTTTTATATCAATCAATTCATCACAATTAAGCATCCGTAGTTCAAATTACCAACACAAATGTATGTACCAATCCAAAGAACAGTCCAAACTTAATGTCATCCCGCAATCCACAGAACATCTCAAATTAATCTTGAAGTCAGAATTAATCACCATCTCCTATTTTATTTCTCCTACACTCCACAGCTTCATTTGCTATCAAAACTGCATAAAAAGCTGTCTTTCCTAGATGACGGCTGACAATTATGACATGTTTTGATTCTATTCTAAAGCTTTTTCTATTTTTCACCAAACTAAGACTTATTGAATCTAAGTAATTTCCAAGAATTAAAAATCAAATAGATATTTCTTTCCTAAGTATCACTATTCTTCCCATTTACTGTGAGAAATAAAAATAGGAATGTATCTGTATAAAAATATCAACAAGTTATTTTTTCAATAAACACATCTTCAGTTTTTGCCTAACAATAAGCAATAGATCCCAAACAAATCAAACATGCCTTTAGGATTTTATATAAGATTTAATAACCTAAATCAGTCTTTTGAACTATTTGTTCCAGAAGGAAGCACTTTCAAGAATTATTCTAAGAAAATCACATTCCAGTAAGCTACAAAATACTTGACACAAATATCCACAACTTAAAAAGGAATAAAAAGAACAAAGAAATAGGTGATCTCACACAACTAGTGATACCAGTCATTAATCATAATTATACCTTCATTGCACCATTTGTTGCAATAGCACTTAATGATATAGCAGTCAAGAAAGTACATGTGCTACAAAATGCTACCAGCAATAGTGACTCGCCTATGCCAGCCATACCAACAATCCTGCAATTTTCACAAATTCAGAAAAGCAGTACCAAAAATAAGGTTAATCTGAATGGAAAAAACAAATGAGTAAAGAATTGCTAATATAATATAATGTGTGTGTGTGTATGATGTGTGGAGAGAGAGCAAGAGAGAGGATTAAAAAATGCCAATCATTTCCTTAACAAACCAGCCGCCACCCACAAGAAAGAAAAACCAAATAAAATCCTCAGAAGTTTGTTTAGTGTCAACAGTCATGTCATGTACCAGTAACTAAAATTCTACTGACACACGAGTCATTTTTACCCCATTTCTCTCTGTCACAGATCTTAAACCATGCCAATCTCTCTTTGGATATCCACCATATATAAAATCTCATCCAAAAACCAATGAAAACCCATTCTCATCAGGCACAGTCTTTTTACTAGTTTCTAAGTTCTTGAGAAGTTCAATTAAGTCAGACATCCATTAATTTAATCTTTTGATTTTAGTGCAGTGCTGTATTTAAAATTCACTGGGTATTATTGGGGGTATTAGGTGCTTGATGTGATCATTATTTAATTAAGGTTATGTTTTCATGGTCAAGGTTAATAAACCTTATGGTTTTAAGAGTCTTAATCTAATTACCAAAACCTTCTTTTAAGTAAACTGAAATTCTATTAAAAATGAAAATAGTTACAAAAAGTGGACAGCAAGTCCATCAGAGGCCAGCAAGATCTAAACTACCTCATATATGTATGAGACAAAAAACACTGATGGTAGCTCACTAAATATATCAGAACTTATCCACCAGTAATGTGCGAATTTCAAACTTGCTTAACAAGAATTCCACCTACTTTGCTCACTCAGTTTCACAAGCAGCAGCATCAATCGAAAGAAAATCAGATTCACAAAAGATACAAATGCAGTAGCTGCAGAAAGCCAAAATTAACATCAGGCAATGAGTGTTACCATGAGAATCGGATGTAGTAGATAATTCCCAATATGTTTTGCAAGCATGGAATAAAGACACCCATCATTGTACCCAATTTTACATCACTAGACTGCAAATTATATTGACATCAAAAGACATGGAAAAGCATCAGAAAAAATGTACAGTCAAGTAACTAAAATCAAGAAAGCTAAGATCAATACAATACAAAATTTACAATCAGTGTTTTCAAGCCTACTCAAAGATTAAGTCTAAGATGAATGCAGACTAAAAAAATGTGAGAAGAAAACTGGGAGGATATGCATCTTCTTGTTTTTTTAAACAAAAATTATTTTTATGATCAAGAAACAATCCCCTCCCCCTCCCCTCTTAACAAACTCAATTCATAACTGGTCCCCTGCCAACCCCTATAATCGCTGCAAAACATGAAACTTGTGGTTTTTCCCCAGTTAGGTTGCCCTACAAACTGAAACCCAAACCACATATTTGACCACTTGACTAAGAGGCTCTTTTACTTTTGCTGAATACTTAATATGGTCAATTTAACGAATTTAGGTAATTAAGTCTATTTCTTTTTCTAAGTTCCTAGAGATTTTCAGACCTTCTTAGCTACATACAAAAGGCCAGTTTTTTACCTTTTACTTGATGTAAAAAGTCTGAATTAATCATTAAATTCTCTTCTCAAAATTATTCTACGTACTTATTCTCAATCCATACCCATAAAAGACCTATCACCTTTCTTATTTTTTAAATATGTACATATTTATTTGGTGGACTCTCTTTTTCTCACCTTCACTCATGAAAATTAGAGAATTTTCAATTACTAGCACTATTTAAGGATATTGTTCTATCAAGGTTTGTCTTACAAATTTTTTTTAAAAAAAAAAAATCACTTTTCATACAACATTATAAACTACAATACAATTTGCATTAACACGGTTTTCGTTCATAGGTATAAGTAAATCTTTTTTTATTTACATTTTTTTCCAGATCTTTATAGTTTATATAACATTCCAAATTTATAAGGGCATAAATGAACCAAAAAGATAAATAAATAAATAACTAATCAGATTTAGACATTTTGGTCTATTCAAATTTCAAACAATAAAAAAAACACAAACAAACGCTACCTAGCACTCTATAGTTATATATGCATCTTTTTTTCACTGCCACATTAATTTTTCAAACAAAATTCACACACAATTTACCTCAACAAATCACATCATAGAAAAAGTTGAATGTAGGAATATTTCAAATTAATGCTACACAGTATCCTTTAGTCATGTTATATAACCAGATTGTTTTCTCTTTTTTTTTTTTTTTATAAGAAACACATATAACAACAAGAAGAAAATCAATAATAGTAAAAAAATCAAACTGTTTACACCTTGCAATCAATTGTACAAAACCAAAATGTAGCACACTGAAAAGAATGAAAATTATCCACAAGATAGTGGCATGATTAAGAAATTACAATACCATTGGACGCCCATAAGTGATAGGAGCATCTTCATCATCTCTACCATCTCTAGGACTAGAAGGTGCCGCAATTTGCTCTGCTGTCATACTGGAACAGAAGTTACAACAAATTAATAAACAACTTTTAGCTAGCACCTTATCCATTAGGATAAACTGGAAAATGCAAGAACTTCTAGTGAAAAGAACAAATAAATAATTTTTATATAAACATACATTGGTGTCTAATAATAATGCTCGCTTAAGGTCAGAGAGAAACATTTAAAACCATTGAAAAAGAGGTTAAACTAATAAGAATGTACCACTAACCTCCTAAGACCAAGTATGTTTACAAGAGAATCAAAACCAAACAATTCTAACTTGGAATCTTTTTGAGATCCATTGGCTTCTAGATTATTAGGAGCTGACCCTTCTCTGGCATCAGATCCCATGTTTTGCTGCACATCTACTTTTACGTTCCTGCCATGAATATAACAAATAAGAAACACAATCTCAACAAGAATGAAATGTACATTCATGTAAGTTAATATCCATTTAAATAAAAATTCCCAAAAGGTTTTTCTTCTTACTGGAATTAGCGTACAGTATAATAATACCCAGTAGGTTTATATTGAGAGGTTTGTTCTTGCCATTCAATGCCAGGGAAATTGAAATTGTAATTTTGCATGTAAGAAGAACATTTAAAACCAAAGCTCTACTTTCACTCTATTAATAATTGTAGCAAATAGTTGATCATTTTAATAAAGAATACACTTCATATTTGTCAAGAAGTATATATACCGTATGCAGGAAACACCTGAAACTTTAACGTTGAAATACATAGCCATAAAAATAAAAAAGCGGGAATAAATGTAAGTTATTTATCATTCTTTCATCCATAATATCAAGAACGTTAGAATTCTGTCACTGCACTCTTATGCTTCCAGCCTTCCATATAACACGTGAATAGCAATGTTGACATTATAATAAAGTTAATCTAACGTAAACTTGCAAGATATTACACTGAAAGAGAAAACACTATAAATGCATACAGTTACAACTAAAACTAGCAAATATCAGTATTGGCACAGTAAAATCTTGCTTTCGGCCACTCTTCCAGTAAAATTTCGCATTCATTTCCGCCCCTCATTTTCAAATCCGATAGATTATTCATGAACGTGAACACACACAATTACATAAAGAGATAGAGATAGCAGTTACGTAAGAGAAGAATCGGAGGAAGATCCAGGATCCATAGAAGACATCTCGAGAACGTCGCGATCGTGAGCCACCACCGGCCGGTACTTGCGACCTCGCTGCGAGCGAAACTCTTCTTCTCCGCCTTCAATATCTCCATTGTCCATTTTTGCTTGAATTCCCGATCTATTACACTGATTCTATCGACGAAAATACAGATACAGATCCAAATTCGAATGAAACAACGAGATTCAAAAGCAGAGATCTCAGATACAGAGGGAAAGCAGACGACGCATTTGAATGTAGGAGAGAGAAGTAAAATAGAGTTTTCTTAACTCCGACCCGGTTTTTCATTTATTAGTGGATATTAACGTATAGATCCTTAGTTTTGGAAAAATAATAAATAAGAATAAAATTTTATTCATTTATGATAAATAGATCTCTATGACTGTGATTTATAGTGACATTTTTTTGACACAATCTGTCAATTCGATACAAAATTTATGAGTTTGTGTTAACATAAAATAATAAGATTATTAAATAAAAATATGATACTATTAATAATGGTATCAAATTCAAATATAAAATTTTTAACACATGAACTTATTTATAAGATGATTGATTTTTTAAGTAATTATACTATATTAATTTATTTATAATTTAATAAATTTATTTTATATTTTTATATTTTAAAAATTAGTTATATTTATCATAATTTAAAAGGTGTTTAATTATATTTAGAATAAAATTGATTAATATATAAATTGATAGTATCATAAATATTATAAATATATATACAATATAAAAAGATAATATGTTAAACAGATAACACAATTACAACTCGTTTAATCGTTTAATAATCGTATCAAATTAAATTTTTTAATTCTTAACATAATTATTAAATAGATTGAATTTGGATTAATTTCTATTAACACAATACGAATACAACAACAGAATCTTAATTATCGCCCCTATGTATTTGTAACTATATATCAATTAATACCTTAATTCTATTTGTAACAAACAACAAAAGTATGTCATTATTTATTATTACTTTAAAAATCAGTGACATATCCGTTATTATCCCCTATATTTATCAATTAATTATCATTTCTAGGAGGAGAAATTAGAGGGACCTTTATTGCACGCCTTTGAACGCTCATTTTGTACCACTTCAAGATTTAAGAAACCGTTTAAAAAAAAAAAAACTGTCTTTAATAAATTCATGAAAATATTTTTTTTATTTTACATATTTATTTACTTTTTATAATGTAAACAAAATGGATTACAAGACAATCCTTAATATTTTATTTTTTTATTTTTTTTTAATATTACATAAATATAAATCAAATCCCTTTTCAATTATGATGTGAGTGGAACTCAATTTTTTTTTTTTTTGTAATTAATTATTATTTAATAAATTTGGATGAAATAAAATTGTGTAAAAATATCAAAATGTGATTAATAAAATGCTAGATTTAATTACTCAACAAGATATAAATATTGCTATATGTTATTATATATTTTTGTGGCATCAAAATAAATATTGATATCAATAATTTTGCATTAACTATTAAAATAATTTTGTATCATCAAATTAAAATAGTTATAATATTTTTTTAAGAAAAAATTAATTAATTATTCTTATGAATGCAGTGCACGTGACATTGAAAGCTTTGCTCCTTAAACGATAGTATTACAAATGCGGCCTCCTTTGCTAAATCTCTACTTGAAGGGCATTGCACTCATTTATCATGATATTGCTAAGAAAGTGGAACAATTCCAAGAGACTATTTAATAAAAATCATATTATATATTTTAAATTTTAACTCTTATTTTAATAATATTTACTATAGTTGACCAATTCTTAAATAAATACACAAATACATCTCTTCTAGTTATAAATTTGTATGATAGCTGGTATAGTATATGCATAGATAAATTTGTACAAATTCTATTGTTATACATAAATAATCTATAATTTTCAATAAATAAATAATTTACCATTCCATTGTTTTAATATTATCACCCATATCAGAATTATCCTTTTTACTTTCTAGATTTATGTGTCACCTGAAATCTGAATATATATGAGAGGTAAAGTCATGATTTGGTGAAAACCTTCCAATGTTTAATTAAATTTTTTTCTTTTATGTATATTTGAGAGAAAATAATAGTAGCAATTTTATAGCTATAATTTAGTATGTTTTACCTAGTTGTCTTCTGTTTACCTTTTATATACTGTTTCATTTGACTACCGTCATGTCTCCCGAATTCATCGTTATTATAAGGAATCATGGAATTATGATCCCAAATTCATTAGTTTACCAAAATCGAGCTCACAGAATAGTCGCTTATTACTAAATAGAAATATAGCATATCTCTATTCTCAGGGGTCATCAAATGTGGTACTAATGCTAGATATCACTTCAGCTCTTGAAAGTTGTTTTCACATTCTTCTGTCCATTCCTTATGACCTAAAAGAATGAGAAACATCTATCCGTAGCTTTGGACACAAAAATGTTTAATGCAGTTAGTCTCTTTATTAAACTTTATAATTCTTTGAGTGTTGTCAGTGACTTAAATTCCAATGTTGCATTTGTCTTTTGAGGATTGGCATTAATATCCTGCTCACTGACCATATATCCTAGGAATTTACCTACCTCGACTCTAAACGCGCACTTATCAGGGTTTAACTTCATTTCATATCTCCTTAATTAAGAGAAGATCTCTTCCAGATATTTTGAATTATCTCAGGCCCTTAGCTAGTAATCATATCATCAATGTAGACTTTCATGATGGACCAAATCAAGAGTTTAAAAATCTAATTAACTAATCTCTAGAATGTAGCCTTTGCATTCTTCAGTCCAAAAGGCATAACTTTATAGCAATATAACCCTAATTAGTTATGAAATCGGTCTTCTCTTAATATGGTTCATACATTCTGATTTGATTTTACCCTGAGAATGCATTCATGAAGCTTAAAAGTTCATGCCTCGTTGTTGATTCTATTAGTTGGTCTATTCTAGATGGAGAAAAGCTGTCTTTTGGATAGGCTTTATTTAGGTCTATAAAGTCCACACACATCTTCCATTTTCCATTCAACTTCTTTATATGACCACGTTTGATACCCATTTTGGGTAATGTCCTTCCCTGATAAACCTAGTCTTTATTAATTTATCCACTTCAACATGAATTGTTTCCCTTCTTCCTATGTTAAACATCTGTCTCTTCTACTTCACGGGCTTGAACTTAAGATTAGTTGCGAGTCGATGAGAGATTATTCTGAGATTAATCCCAGACATGTCCTTATGCATCCATGCGAACACGTCCATGTAGTGTCTCATGATATCTCTAAGCAACATTTTTTGTTCATCAGGCAAATGCGACCCAATTTTTACAGTTCTTTCTAGGGTCTCATTATTCAAGACTACAGACTCCAATTCTTCGAGAGGTTCCAGTGTTGGCAGCATACTATGCCAACTTGATTTCTTACTTAAGCTCTCTATTGTCTGTCATTGCTCTACATTCTTGTCCTTGGTCTCCAGATATTCTTCTAAAAGACGTTTTAATATGTAATAAAAACTTTTTAATGAGGTAATAAAACATGATTGAGCCTCATTTTGGCTTCTTCAGACTATGCTAATGTCTTCTCTTACTTTGAATTTTAGTTTTAGGTAGTAGATACTCTTTATTGCTCTTGTAGACCTAAAAAAATGTCTTCTTAGAGTCATTGAATAGTATCTTGAGATCTACCACTTGGAACTCAACCATAGTGTTTTTTTTTTTATAGGGCATGTCTCTCATTGTAATCAGCAGTTGTAATGTGCCCAATGGGTAGACACACGATTTGCCAAAATAGTGTAGAACCATCTGCGCTGATATTAATCTCAAGTCTTCAATACCCAAAGAATCTAGAGTTTCTTTGAAAATAATGTTAATCGAGCTATTTGTATCAACTAGTATTCGATTGACCTGAGATGTTCCAACTGTCAAGGATATCACCAAGGCATCATCATGAAGATAATGTATCTCAACCTCATCTTCATCTATAAATACGATGGGAACTAAGGCAGTTCTTTGCCTCTTCTCGGCCCTTGCATTCATAACATGCGCATCTAAGACAGAATTAGACAAGAAATATCTTGAATAATTTTTTCTTACCTTATTTTTGTTTCCTGTCAACGTGAACCCGCCTGAAATCACCATTACTTGGTGGTCATGTCCTTCTTCTCATTCAACCCTCTGATCTGAGGTTCTAATTCCTTCCCCATTATCTATCACAAAATCTGTTAGGTATTTAATCATGACAATGACTTCAATCTGGTCTTTGAGGTCGAAGCATTCATCGATCAGATGCTTGGTGTTTTGGTGAAATTCACAAAATTTATTCTTTGCGCTTTCACTCGACTTTGTTTTTATTAGGCGAGACTTTATCAGTAAAGTTCCCCATCTTTTGAATTCTCAAAGAATTTGCGAGAAAGGTGCATTAAGCGACGTCAACCTTCTCGCTTCTTGGACCTGAGTCACCCTTCTCATATCATCCGTTCTCAGAGAATATTATTCCCTTCAGGGGACATTATCCCTCATATTCTCTGATCTGACTTGCTTCAGCACTCGACTTCTTCTCTTGTCGAAGTCTCGAAAATTTCTCCTGTCATGTTGTCTCCTCTTGTTGTCAAATTTTAGGATACATATTTTGTCAAGTGAGGATAACCTCATTGTCTTTTCTTTGTCAAGTGAGGATGACCTCATTGTCTTTTCTTCTTTCAATTTAAGGATGACCTGATCCTTAATCTTAATCTCATCCAACAACTTCCTCCGAACCGTTTCGTAAGTAATGGTGATCAGCTTACGAATAACATACCATTCCCAGTTTACACGTAGATCTTTCCTGAGACTTTCCAACACTAAGGGATAATAATAAGCTCTCAACTCCATCACCTTATCATAATATCTCTTGATGAAACTTCTGAGGTTTTCTCCTTCTCCCGAACAATAATAAGCTTAGAGTTTTCATACTCATAACTACTCCTTTAAACTCATTAATGAATACCTCATACAACTTATCGAAGTTGTGGACACTATTGAGGTCAGGCTTGTAAACTACTTCATTGTTGTTCTACTAACATCAACAGAAACAAACGACACATTTGAGATTCATTCAATCTCTGCATAAACATCATTTCCCTGAAAAAAAAAATCTATATGAAGAGATAGATTAGTTCTTCCTGTAAATAGAGTTATTTTAAGCATCTTAAATTTCTTAAGTAGAACGAGATTTAAGATTCTCTGAGGGAAATGAGATTTATAATGAAATTTTAAACAGGATGTCGGCTCAACACTCCTTCTCTGGTCCCATCTCTTTTAACTTTCCAAATTCTTCATTAATCTCCTAATATAGGCTTCGATATCTTTAACCCTTCTGGCATGCCCCTTACTTTCTTCACCCTGAGATTTATTTTACTTAGAGTCATCTCTCGCCTTCTGACATTTTTGATTGAGGATACTTCTCATGTCTTCTGGATTTAAACTACATTCTGACCTTAGTACACGGCTCATCACCGAAGTGCAAGGAACTGAGGCAAGGTTCGTCAATGATCCTGAAAAGAAAATCGTTGTCCTTTCACATTTCAAGCCTTTCTAAAGGGTAGTTAGGGACCTTTCTCTTTCATTTCTCTATGACAGTATATCTCCTCTTAGAGATATTTTGCTATGGATTTACCTTAAGATTTTGAGGTTTGCGGGATGTTAGGAATGCAACTACCTTCGAGATAAAAAAATTGCTTTGAAGTTTTCTCTTCATCTCCACAATTTTCTTCTCCAGCGTTTGGATCTGCTGGTCTTTCTCTAAATGTTTTTTTTTTTTTTTTTTTATGTTCTTCAATCTTTGGATTTATTGGGCGGCTTCTCCGTCACTTCTTTTTAGGGGATTATGGCGTGGAGACGAAATTTTCAAAATGGAAGTTGAGATTCGCGTCACCAGAAGGTGGTTGTTGATATTTGGGATCAGGGTTAGCTGTAGTTATTGCTTCGAGGGAATTACTTTCTAGATTTCCTCTTACTATTCTACTTTTCCTGGTTGTATATGTTCATGTTGTTGTCATGGACTTTTCTCAAGATCACAGTCATTTTAGCTTTTAATTCGTTTTTTCTACAGTTGCCGCCAGATGTTGATGTAGCAAAATTCTCCTTAAAATTTTGTACACCAGAACTGTCATCTTTATTTGTTGGATTGCTGTATTACCTGAAATCAGAAAAGATATCAGGGTAAAGGCGGTGATCCGGCTAAAATTCTTTGATGCTTAAATTAGAGTTTTTCTTTTGTGTGTATTTTAGAGAAAATAATGATAGCAATTTTATAGTTAAAACTCAGTATATTTTACCTTATTATTTTCTATTTACCTTTTATAAGTTGTTTCGTTTGACTGCCATTATGTCTTCCAAATCATTAGTATTGAAAGAAATTATGAAATCGTGATCCCGAATTTATTGATTTTTTTGGGAATTATAGGCCTTGTTTGCGGGATATAACCACCAGGTTATAAATTCTCGCTTATCTTCGAAAAAATTCTAGAAATTTGAACTTTTCAATGACAAATAATAACTGCTAATGAAAGGTCTTGAAATCTTACGTTGTATCTGAGATTTTCTTTTTCAATAAAAATAGTTTTAAGTTCTAATAACTTGCCCAAGATCCTTATCATGTTATACTTTAAATCTTTATTAGAAAAATATATGTTGAATTTTAACGTCTAGTCTGAGATCTTTTATTAAACTTAAAAAATTTCGGACCACTTTATACCTAATATCTTCATTACACATGATCGAAATCTCGTTGACTGAAATAAGTATTAGATTTTATCTATCTTTTGTGAGATATTTGCTAATGATTAGAATTCTGATACTATGTCATACCTAGTGAACCCAAAGTCAGACTTCATCCACGCTCTTGGTTTTTTTCCTAACATCATGTAATTTCAAATCTTTTTTTTTAATTTTGTATTGTTTTATTTATTTACTTGGATGGTTACTAGACCAATTCAACCACAATTTATTTGCCGATCATGAAAAGACTATACTCATTTTCGAATAACTTAAATAATAAATTGCCTTATTCTTTTACACTTAAAATTTTCTCATAATTTAATAAACACAGTTTGACCATGCATTAAGAATATATTTAGTGTTACTATACTTGTATTAACTTTGACAATAGAACATAAAGTATTAAGTAGACACCAACTTTTAATAAAAACTACTCATTTTTTCGTTTATATATTTAGTTTATATATTTAGTGATTGATTTCATTCTACTACAATTATACTTAACAAACCACACTTCAAGAGTTTTCATTAACTTATTTAGGCCTTATAACAGTCGAGTTTTCCTCATTGTTTCTCTCTATAGCTATAATATTTGACCTCTGAACTTGCAGTCAGTGCATGTTATTATCACTGAAAGCTTCAATCTGTGCAATTTTCACATTGCAGACAATCTATTGTGAGAGAATAAAGTTCTTTTGATATGCTATTCTTAAAAGACAGACAGATAGAGAGAGAGCTTCAGTAATCTTACATGAAACACAAATTACACCATGATTTAGTCCTATATCTCCCATTTCAGACTTGAGATCATAAGAAAATGGAGACGATAAAAGAAAAAAAAAATGAAAGGGAGAAATATTAAACAAGTATGATACACAATTACAAGGAGATGAAAGTTCAGTGTTTCAATGAATTTTAGATGGGGAACTACAAACAGTTAAGAACTCTGAAAGCCGAGAAAAGAAATGGGAGACGAGTTTTACCCATCCGGTGACAAGTTTTTCTTGTTCTTTCCGTTCCTGTCCTTCACCTTCTCAAGCTGCCCACCTTTGTTATTCTGGTTGCTAACAGAGCCTTCTTGAGCACTGCACATCTGAGACTTTAACTTGAATCCAAATTTCTTTGACACGTTACCCCAAGTGCTAGAAGCCTTCCCCCGACCCAACTTCTCAATCTCCTGCTTCATGCTCGAACATTCCTTCTCAAGCTCAGAAACCCGCATCCTCATATTATCCATTCCAACCTTCAAAACTTGATTCTCCCTTACAGCTGATGCCCAGCCTCCCTCGTTAGAACCAGCAAAACCACTTCTTAATGGCCTTGATCCATCGAGATTATCAGAAACTAGAAAACAGCCGGCAATGGAAGTCCTGAGCTGAAGTTGCTCAAAAAACAAGACTTGGACAATTATTCTTAGGGGAAGCCGTTCGTTTTGTGCAGCATGGGTGCAAGCTTCCAAGGATAGCTTTTGGCAATCCATCAGCCTGCAAAGTTGTTCTCTGTCGGACTCTGCTAACCATGGGTGTGACTGCAAGCATGACAACCATACGAAAATTAAAAGACTTGCACCACAATAAAATGTGCTTAATTAAGTGTCTTTACAGTTCTTTCTTGTTTTTACATTTTCCTAAGATTCTTATAATGTGATTCAAGGTATCAATAAATGTTTTGCTTTGACCACTCACATATCATAGACTGATTATCGTCCATGCATGGCTCAAATTTTCAACATATATCCTTCTATCTTAGTTTGGGGACATTTAGGTTGTTGTACGCTGAGAGAAAGCAGTGTAGTATAGTTTAAAGGTTAACATGCTAGCAAAAATGATACAAAACAAGCACAGATTAGACAAGATACACATAGAAGGTTCTAAGGTGAAAACTAAATTAGCCATTTAAAGTTATAACACGACCCCTAGCTCAAGTCAAATTAAGGTGTCAATTTGAATGGACAACAAAAATTGCAGCCAATGTTACAAGCTAACAATTCTCAGACTTCGATGTGACAATTCATCATTACCTTCAGATATATGTCTATAGCCCGATATAGACCATCATCCAAGGGTCTGGCATAGTCAGGAACAGAAGCAGCAAGAGCTTGAAACTTGGGTAGCTTCAAATTAACATCAGGAGCAACCTCTGAGAGGTACCCGTCAATCAGCTTTGCTACCATTGTAATTGGTGTCAATGAAGGTGACCCCATCAACTGTCCATCATCAACTGAACCCGGAGAGGCTCCACCCGTGATCTGATCCATGGCAAGAAAGTGCTCTAAAATCCGCTGCACACAGTCAACGTTGTAAAGCGTCTCCATGGAATAAGAGAAATTGGGCATTAATAGATCTTCAAGATTAGCTTGATCAAGTTGAACCCCAATACGCTTCTCTAAATTAGACATGCAAGAAGGGCTTGCTTTAAGTATCATGGCTGTTCGAAGTAGACCAAACAAAAACTTGGTGGAGACTAGGCCCTTCTGCACTGGGAGTAACCGGTCAATTTCTTCCAGTAAGAGTTTTTGGTCTTCTTCAGAAGGAGGGGCACCCAAAGCTACAGGTGCCAGACGGGTGCTAGAATCACCAGCACCCTGTCGTCGGTTCAGCCCTGGTAGGTACTTTTTTGCAAAAAAAGTAAGGGACCCAGCAATAATCTCCTGTCTAATACCTCGAGATTCCATGACACCAATCAACCTTTTGTAAAGAGGTAAACCTAATGTTGATACATCCTCATACCACCAATCTGAAGTTGAATTTTTCGGTCTAGCCCCTGTACTTATCCCATTCCACAAGACACTACCACCGGGGCTCTGCATAGGCCCCCCGTGCTCCACAACAGGCCAGCCAAATAAATTCGGGTCATTAGATGTCTTCATGGCTAGTGAGTCAATGCACCTTTTTGTAATGTTAAGTTCTTCCGCATATGGTAGAATATCATCACAGGTCTGTAGTGCTTTTAGAGAATCTTTCCAATTTCGAAGGACTACTTGATTAAGAAAGGTTTCTGTTTGTGTAATAAGATTGCCCTCACCATATTCCTCTGTCATTTCAAGATGCTCAGCAGCACACCGGAGGTACACAACATTTGAGGCAGTCAGTTCAAGTTTCACACCATAGCAGAACTTGGCCACAAGTTCAAATGTTTTGGCCCCACCAGGAATGTCAGGGAGGTTTATGGCGCATTTTTCTTCTGCTTCTTCGGATGCCTTTGCAATCAATTTTTCCATAACCCCACTTCTAGAAAGCAATGGGAACTGCATTTAGGTGATGGATAAAAGGTGAAAGAAATTAATAATTAGCGCAGTGGGGTTAAGTAGCCATGCAAAAGACAAAGGAAAGAAAAGTGCAGCAAAATCAGGAGCTATTTAATGCTAATGTGCTGATCTCGAGCAGGATTAGAATTTAGAGCCCCACTAATTTGTCAAAAATCTCAAATCCGCCTGAATTTGATTCAAATTTTCCAGTTGCAATGAACTTTGAACATGTAATAGTTCAACGGATAGTTGGAAACATTTTAAACTATAATGATGGCAAAGATAAGCATTACCTTGTGGAGGTGAAAGGACATCTCTCCAACTTCAACAACTATATCACTAAGAAGACCAGATGTGCAGAACCTATAGTAAATACAAGTCCAGAAAGATCATTATACAGGGGTACTGAACAACACTCACATAGATTCAAAGTAGAGGAGCTTTGGTACATTTATCATAAAAGAATTGTGTACCATAAGTCATATTCATTAAGAGATGAACTCATAGTACCAGACAATATTTCTCTAAAATAATTCCACACCAAAACCAAGAGAACCATAAGCCAAAATTGAATACAATAAGCTCATCCTAATCACCTAACTTGATAGGTCTTCATGACATTATTCTTAAAGTGAACAAGTTTTTGTCATAAATTGAAGGTTCACAGACACTGCAACAAGTCTATTACAAGATTTTCACTCTGCTTAATTTGATCATTACAATAACATGCAGAAGATGGTTTAAGAAAAGCAGTCCAAAATCATTCTTCAACTTCAAGAGAGAAGGAAAAAAACAAAAAAGGAAACATCAAACATTCTTCTATTTGCCATGATATATGGGTTAAAACTTACATAACAAATACTAGCCACGGGTATTTACTTCCAATACAAATATACATGCATTCTTTTTAAATCCCAATATGCATTATCATCTAAGGTGAAGCAAGGATATCTGACCAACATCCACACACCAACATTTCCCAACGGTAAGGGATTATTCACCCCATATACAAAGGTGGAACCCATTGTTACATTTCTAGACATATGTCAAAATATATTTTTTGCTTATCCAGTACATCCTTTAGGCCATTTGAGATCAACCAAAGGTGGAACCTATCGTCACTTTTTCACCTATACTTAAAGCTGTCGCGTGAAAACATCATGAAGCCACTCTTTTATTGACTTCTTTTAATGTACTTAAGAGACGAATGTTTTCACTCATTGGTGAGTACATGTAGTAAACAGAGCCTCTTCCACCACAGAGGCATATTTTTCCAATATGTAAAAATTATGCTAACCATCATTTCAATAGGATGAGAATGACCTCAGATATATTAGAGTTGCTACAAAAGTCAAATCAAACATCTCCATAAGTTGTTAGACTGTGAAAAATCTTTCATAGAGCAAACAGAAGCATCCATCAACCTCAAGTAGTTTATGCATTCCTAAAGCAGTTCTATTGCAACAAACCAACCAATACTAGATAAGGTTTCACCTAATACTGGCATATTTTCCGTAAAATACCCAAATTTTCCCAAGAAAACAAATTTAAACTGCAGATTCAAAATAGAAGATGCTAAAACTTCTTTTAGCAAATCTAGGAGCAGATGAGATTTCAATGTCAAGCATGTAAAGCTATTATTAGCAGATCCATACCACAAACGAAACCTGTAAATCTATGGGAAATAAAGATTCAAGAAACTATGGATACAAAAAAGAATCTCTAACAAATTTAACAACAAAAGAGATAGACATGTTTGACTAAAATAGAAAGACAAATTCAAACAATTTTTTTTTTTGGCTGAAATAGTTAAATATAGCATTGGAACTCCCAAATAAAGTATATCACAAAGAAATGAAAATTAAACCGAGTTACATACCAGGCCTGTCCTTGCCGATGAAACGCATCAGTTTTGGATCCCAGTTTCACGCAAGCCATTTTCTCAGAATGTAGGCTGCGACGAAGTAGAGTTAAGATTTGAGCTTGAAATAAAGGGCTAAGCAGAAGTAGCACCGGAAAACAGCCACTGTGATCCGTAAATCAGGCTTAAACCCGAAATAAACGCTTAACACAAGGGCAATACACCATGAACTGCAGCAAACCGAATCACTTTCACAAACAAACACACAAACCCAGTAGAATTTTGCCCTTGAACACCACTCTCAAACCAAAGTCACTCACTGAAAAAGTAGCAAAACCAATCCCAAATTCCTCAAATTATGTCTTCTAAATTGTCGCAAAAGCACCAAAATGTAGCTTCTTCTATGACATTTATGTCAAAAACAAGCACAGAAACAGCACAAACCCGCTCAATCTTCACCAAAAACTTCCCCGAAGTCTACTAGACCAAAAACTTCACAAGCCCAGTTCTGATCCCATGAAAACAAACCCTAAAACCACTTCAATTAAGGCAAACCCACTTCAAAATAAGCACTAAAATCTCAGCACAAAACCAGCTAACTTCCAAATTAGGTCAACTCCTCCAATTTTCCAGCCATAAAACCAAAACCCTATAATACTCTTACTATTCTTGCAGTCCACAAACTTCATTCAACAACAAGATTCCACAAATGAACCCTTTACAAGACCCAAAGGACCAAAACCACTCGTACCCGTTAAAGAAAAAATAACTAATAAACAGTGTACATTCTACAACACGCAATAATAATAATCTATACCTCTATATTCTTCAAACCCCCATGAGAATAATAATTCATAATAATAATTATTAGTTTGAAGTTATGATATGCAAAGCCAAAAGGGATTGAAAAACTCAAAATTAATGGCAGCTCTGCAAACAACTCTCTTTACACATACATACATGTGGGACCCTTTAGCTTAAAACACACTCATTGCTTCGGCTTTCTCGAGCTTATGGAATTTGCTTCATAGAAGTTTTAAACGAAAAAAACATAAACAGTAATGCATTGACCTGAAAATTACAATTTTTTTTGTATTAATTAAGGGGAAATTTTTAATTTTATGACTAGCTTTGAGGTTACACTTACAGCTATCTACTTTGTCCAGCAACGCCATGTGGGTGTGCGTTGCTTGGCTTTTATAAAATGAATAATTAAACTATTTGATTATTAAGCAAGAAGATACAGTTTTTCAGTAGATTACAGGGCAAAGAAATTATTGATTTGTAGATTAATTTGTTAATTAATTTATGTTTTCACGCAAGAGTTGGGGCCAAAAGCCTCAGATAAATGCTGTCTGGGGATCACTTACAAGTCATTAAGACTAGGGAGGGGCAATTTTGGAATTTTAAGTGTGTTAGAAAAAAACACTTTGGATATTATTTTGTCAGAAAATTTAGATTATGTTATAACTGGATTCAGATTTGTCCTATTTAGATTCTACAAGCTAAATTTAATATTTAAAAAATTTATAAATAAAATAAAATAAGTTATAAAGATATTGTAAATATGTAAAATTTATATATTGAATGTATTCCATGTGGGAAGATCTTCGAACAATAAAGAGCATTAAAAGCCCATAATACAAATTCAAATTCGTTTTAAAAATTTTTAATTTAATGTTCTAAAACGACGTTTACCAATTGTTTGTTGGTTGCATTTCCACCATTTAATTAATGTCTCTTTCATATATATATATATATATAATGTTTGTAACATTAAAAAAACAAGAGCAATGATCAATCATAATCACATTAATCATACAAATTTACCCTTATAATTCCATGTATTAAATAAAGTCTTTAAGAATATAAGACAAGATAAAAAGAATGAAAAATATATATGACAAAAATCGTCCCATATTGTATGGAATAATCGTTTTCACATTCCACAATTAAATTAGAAATTAGAAAAAAGTCTTTACTCTCTTCCATCCCATTATGGTCTCTAATCATTAAATTCAATCAAAATTATAGAAATAAGTTAATTTGTTAATACATTGTTATATTAAATTATAGAGAAAAAGTGTCACACATGCGCATGCCAAATATTATTGCTGGTGTAAGGATTAAAAAAAAAAAACTTTATAGTAAAATAATAAACAAGCAAGCTGCTATTTGATTGCATACATGCATGCGTTGGGTTGGGTTGGGGACAATCCGCATTTGCTGAAGTCTCTTTATTTTACTTTTACTTTTAGCTGGCTGCAGTACACTCTGCAATTAGACAAGCCTTTTCCCGACACAAAATAATTATTGTTCAATTTTTATTCATGAGCTGAAATCAGAGTCAGAGAGTAATCAATGCTGCTTGGCGCTTGCTTGAGTTTGCTTGGGGAAATGGATTTGGAGTCTCAAAGCAAGCGTCTTGGATTTAGGAGCGGCAGCAGAAACGGTGCCGCTTTCCACTCGTGTACTCAACTGTCTTGTTCATATTCAACGCGGATTTAAATAAATAATTAACCCAACTAATATAACATTAATATCCTACATTATTATCTTTTAAAAAGCACAAGTTTATAAAAAAATATATACATATATTTTTTTGGATTAACATCCTCTCACAATCTTTTTTATACTTAATTTTAATAAATCACTTAAAATAATTAATAAAAAATAATTTAAATTATATACTGATATTTTTAATTTATATCATAAAATATAAAATTATTTTATAAATTTTACTAAAATACAATATAAATTATTTATTATTAATTATATTACATATAAATATTTATTTAAAAATTAAGAATTAAAAAAACGAGAAGAGAATTGTAATTCATATTTTTTTTTAATTCTCTCTCACACACAATATGGATGCATTCATATTAATATTGGTAAATTAATATCTAAAATTAATTTACCAATATTAATTTATTACTAATATTCGTATATATTTAAAAAATTATGATGGCGGTTTAAACTATTTTTTAAAATAAAATCAATTCGGCCCGGCCTATTAATTGGGCTACATGTTTAAGCCGGTGGGTTCTGCAGTAGTACCTATAAACGAAATGAGCCCGGCCTTTTGGCCGATTAGTTATGCTTTATACAAGCCGAAACGGAGCAGCTAAGCCTTTTTTTCTAAATCATTTAGCTGCTCGGTTAAACCGGAAAGCTCATTAATTAATGATTTTGGGCTGATGGGGAACATCCAAACAGTATCTTAAATATGTTCGGCCTATCCCACAGCGTTTTAATTATTTATAAAATTAACATTATTTATAAATTTGTGCTTATTATTATTTTTATTTAATTATTATTCTGATTTGTTCATGCTTAATAAAATATTTAGCTCTATTTTTATTGGTGAATAATATTGTCATGTAAAATTATTTATTATAAGTAGCAGGTCAAATTGGGTATAATATTTTTAATAATTTAGGAGGAGAAAAAATCAAATTGGGTATGAGCAGTAAACTGTGAAGTGACATGAAAATCTAAAAGGCAAGGAAGGTAAGATAACGCCAGCGAGGGTGAAACGTGCTTTTCATTAAAGTGCTTTTTAGGAAGAAATAAAAAAGAAGAAGAAAGTTGACCCATAAAACAAAAGCTGAAACTGGTTTGGGTTTCGTGGTTGGCAATTCCTTTTCTCTTATTGCTAAAATGCGCATCTTGCTGCGTGCTAAACCTCATCATAGTGTTATATTATGAATTATTAAATTTAAATTTTATTTAATCTTTATTATTTTTTATTTGCAAAAATATATCAAAATAAAATAATTTACAATACTAGGACAAAATTTAATATTAAAGGGATACATAAAAATATAATATAAAGAATAATGATAAGAATACAAACTAACTTATAAAATTATATTATTATAACATATTTAATGTATATATATTTTTTTAATTCTTAAATATATTTATTTATTTTCATAAAAATATAAAATATATAACAATAATCTAAAATCACACCTTAATTTATATAAATAAATTTGTTTTAGATTTTGTTTACTTGCCACTTCTTTTAATACAAAGGAACTCCTTTGTCGTAAATTTTGATTATTCTCGACTGATCGAGAAGAATATTCTCGACAGAGAAATAAATGCTAAAATAAAGCTAACTACGACAATACCCTGAATTTTGAAGCCTCTTAAATTTCACCAGCTGTAAAACTAAAACTCGAGGGGCCCAGACAGACTGAAATCACCAATCGAGTGTGTTGCTTAACCGGCAAATCATCGTACATAGAAATGATCATGCTAAAATGCGCACTTCCATCAGCTTGGCCATGCTAATGCAACCAGTAAAGTCATCAATGTAAAGCATGCAATGTATTATAACTACTCAAAACACTAGCTTTAGCTTCTGTCTGGTGTATTGTTCTGTGCTCATGACTTGTTATTTTCTCTGTCTGAATTTAAATCCAACTGAAGCAAACAAACAGAGTTTCCTTTCCTTGGCTTCATGAAGAGGAAGAATATAATAGTATCAGGTAGTTGCTAAAGTGCGCCTCTTTGCTTCGGCTTTGGATGCTTCTCCAGTTCTAACGCTCTTCCTCGGTCCTCGAGGTCTGACCCTCCGTAAATCATGAAACAGTGAACAAATATCCACTCTTGGTCGTGGGGCTTTTGAGCTTTTAAATCTCTTTCAAAAGATTCTCTTTTACAACTGTTTTGAAAGTTTTTTCTAACTCCAAACCAAGTTTCCTGTTGTAATTAGACGGTGCAAGAAAACAAGGCAGCAGTCTCTTTCTTTGTCTGACAGTTTCCATTGTTGGTACCTTGGTTTTTTCTTGTCTTCTTTTCTTTACGTCCTTTGAACTATTGTTTAAATTATATTTCTATTTTTTTTTATTGCAGTCTTAAATTTTCCATTTTTTTTATTGCAGCCCTTGTACTTTTTTTATTTGTTTGTTTGTTCGTGAAATATAAAGATTTGATTTTTGGAGCTGGGCGGTGTACCTTTTATTTGTGTTTGAGAGCACTGAATCAGCTGAAATGGCCTGGAATGTATGCAGTGAATACCTAAGCAAAGGATTTGAGGATGAGAGGTTTTGATCTTTGGGTATATGGAGATCACTTTTGCTTGGAAATCAGTGAACAAGGAAGTCCATTTGGAGGTATTAGTTACAGCTTTCTGGGTATGCATTTTCTGGTTTATTGCAAACTGGGCATTCTTCTTTGCTAATCTTGTTGTCCGCTTTAGTGCAAGGAAAGTATATCATGGGTTTTATATCTTGCTTTTGGCTTAGCTTACCTGAAATATGAAATGTAGAAAGCATATCCACTTGGAAATTTTTGTTGAAGTTTGTTAGAAAGAGTAATTGGGCTTTTATTTATTCATTTTAAAAATTAATTTTCTAGTTTCTGTCTTCCATGTTGTCTTTTAATTTTTAAATTTTTAAGTAACCCAATGCATTTAGTGTAAGAGCTGTAAAATTTGGGTATGGTGGGGGTTTAGAGTTGTCTTCAGAAAGAACTATGACCATTTGAGCGGAACGCAATCTGGGAAGTTGATTTTTGCTAGGAGTTTGCATCAATTTGCACTCGTATTTGCTGTTATTATATACCTTTTTGTTTTGAAGTCCATAAATTGATCCTACATTTGGGTTTTATGCTCTCTGATGTAGTTTGAGTTAAAGCAAAGAGCAGAAACTCATTTCGTTGAAAGATGGGGTGTGTTGCGTCAAGGACTGATAAGGATGAGAGAGTGCAAATTTGCAGGCAGAGAAAGAGGCTTATGAAACATTTGCTGGAGTTTAGAGGACAATTTGCTGATGCTCAATTGGCTTATTTGAGAGCATTAAAGAATATTGGTGTAACCCTTAGACAATTCACTGAATCGGAGTCATTAGAGCTCGAAAATACCCCTCCTTATCACCTAGCATTGCCTCTCTCACCACCTCCTCCTTTGCCTCCTTCCCCTCCTCCGCCACCACCATTTAGTCCTGATTTACCAAAGGTTGATGATGATAAAAAAGTAGAGGCTGCCCGAGAAGAAATCATAGAACTCAATGAAAATGGTAGCAATACCCTGCCACCGCCTCCAATTCCAAGTTCTACTTGGGATTATTGGGATCCTTTTAAAGCTGCTTCACCTGAGCAGCCACCAAGGAAGAGTGAAACGTTGGAACAAGTTGAAGAGGAAGACTGGGCAGAAACTAAAACGGAATTTGAGGAAGAAGATCGAGAAGAGGAAGCTGTTTCTAACACACTCCATGAGAAGCCACAGCAGCCTGTGGAACTGGTTGATGATAACTCGTCAATCATGAGCTATTGTACTAAAGACACTGTAGATATGGCCATGGTTGTATGGAGGAGCAAGAAGACCTTGGACGGTATCATTAAGGAGTTAGATGATTATTTCCTCAAAGCATCAGCCGGTGGAAAGGAAATTGCTGTTCTTATGGACATTAACAAAGGGGATACTTTTCTTCCACAGAATTTCCAAGAAAGCAAAAGTAAATGCTTGTTCCTTTTATTGATATAATATTTATAATTATTGTCTCATATGTATTTTGCTTAATGTTTACAAGTTGATGGTAGATACTTGTAAACTGGAAGCTCCACCAAAAAATTATCTGATTGTCATATTTTTGTTTGTGAGTGGCTGTGTTTAATTGTTGTACTATTGGTCTTGCTTTAGTGTCAAATTTCCTTGAGTTATAATAACTGTATATTTGACAGGGAACAGGAGCAATTCTGCTAAGGTCTTTAGTGCGTTGTCATGGAGTTGGTCTTCTAAGTCACTTCACTATAAGCCAGGAGCTGCTGCTATGCATGGTTCCGGGGAACCATGTGGGCCTGGTGCCCATTGCGTCACACTTACAAAACTATATGCTGCAGAGCAGAAACTTTGCAAGGAAGTAAAGGTGAGAATGGCATATGACTCATAATTAGGCAGATCATTGGAAGATAGGAATGCTTGGTTCTTGAATTGGATGTAATATAAAGGAAAAAAAAATAGAACACCAATGCATTCGATATGACATGACTTCTTGTTCACAACCTTAATGTTAACATATTCTTCGGACACTAGAAAAAGTGTTGAGCATGAGTTTTATTGTTCAATTGAAAGGAAAGAAAGTGAATCTGGGATGATAAAATATATTACCATCTTCTCTACTTCCAAATCTAACCACTTTTGGATGGATAGATATTGTGGATTCAAATGGGGAGCTAATCGTTCCAAATTTGTTTTCTCTTTTAATTTCGTTAATTGATAGAGGCAAATGGCTTGCATTCCGTCCCTTTTGTTCCACACCTCTCCTTGTCTTCCCACTTCCTTTCAACCAAACAAAGTTCAAGGTATAGTAATTTTATATGAATACCTTCAGTTAATTTCTTTCACTTAATATTATTAAGAAAAAAAAAATCTTGTTATGGTCTGGCAATGCTTCAGCATTTTCTGATGGTTGGTTGGTTGTTTAAAAGATGGCCAATTGTTCATTTATGCTTCATATTCTTTGTTTTCTGTTTCTTTCTACTATTTTAAATGTCTTAGTGATCTTGTGGACTTAAATTCATCAAATTGTGTAGGAGGAAGAGAGAATCAAATTAGAGCACGAGAAGAAATCCATGTTACTGCAGAAACAAGAAGAAGAAAACCATGATTGGACCAAGACTGATAAAACTCGATTGTCCGTTGAGAGTTTGGAGACTGACATAAGACACCTGCAGCATTCAATAAGTGAGACTTGTTCATCCATATTAAACCTCATTGACAAGGAGCTGTATCCTCAGCTAGTTGCTCTAATTTCTGGGTAAAAATTATAAACTTCATTATCTGTTATAAGCTCTTTATGTCATCTTGGTATTGCATTACATTGATATAGAAAGGGGATAATGAATATAACAAACTCCGAGAGCTTGAGTAAAGGGTGAAAGACATTTTATACTTAGCTAACTAAAGACGTTTTATACTTAGCTAACTAAGTTCTCTGGTTCTCCAAAATTAGTGAAGACCATATATGGACGGTTGATGCCAAACTAATCTTTATGAAGGTTGCCGTTCATGAATCATCTACGCTAAATTCATGTCCGAGGAGCTGTCCCCTAGCTGATTATATTGACTACCGGAGTAAAGCTGTAGTTACTGAGATCAATTGTTAACTCTGACTTTTGTTAAATCTTGGACTGCTGCTTGAAGAATCTAAGATGTGATAGATGATTCTTGTAAGCTTCAATTACTTTGTGTAGTTGGGCTAGGAAGTTTTAGTCTTCACAATGACCAAGTTCATCAATTATCTAAAAGAAAAGATTAATGCAAAGGGAGTTTTGAATCACAAGAATGTAGAGTAAAGAAGCATGTTACGTAACAATCTTCATACTTGCTAAATTTATCTCAGCTGTGATTTTCAAGTTGTGCAATTAAATTCTCAATAGACCTTAACTCTCCTTTGGCATTGGTGAAAACTCAATTGCTTCAACGTTTACATAGCATGTAAATTTGATATTTTAATTTTGTCCTCTAAGCTTTTTCTATGCTTGAATCGTCTATTAGGCTGACGCATATGTGGAGATTGATGTATGAATGTCATCAAGTTCAGAACCATATTTCCCACCGTTTGAATCATATCACTGATAATCAAGGCATGGACTTTACCACTGATTATCATCACCATGCCACAGCTCAGCTTGAGACCGAGGTCACTTCCTGGTACATCAGTTTCTGCAAACTTACAAGATTTCAACGAGAGTATGTAAGAACCCTGTGTGGATGGATCCAACTCACTACTTGCCTTGTGGATGACCATCAACAGAGTAATTGCTCATCTGCAATTCGTAGGCTCTGTGAAAATTGGCAACTTGTGTTTGACAAATTGCCTGATAAGGTACTTTTACTATATACCCTTTTGGATATTACTATATTTCCTGAATTTTTGTTGATCTAAGATTGGAATTACTCATGCAATTGTATGTATTAATGTCAAAACTGTATACATGGTTTACTTCTACTACTTGTTTTGTCACATGGTTTCTGGTTTATTTCAATTTGTTGACAGTGTTAGCTTCGCCTTTGGTTTGAAAAATAACTAAACAAGGGTTGTTTACAAGTAGCTAGTGTACATGATCCAACCATTTAACTTGCATATATTTCTTTTTCCACGACTATGATTTTGGCACTAGAAGTTTTGGCTGTAAGATCTATCTTTTGTAATCCATCTGAATGTCTATTCTGTCTGCAAATCATGGAGCTTGGTAGAACCCATAATCGGGTCTAAAATAGCGGATGCTTCATGGATATAACTTTTTGGACTTAGAAAATATCGATAAACTCCTATGTTTTCCGTCGCTTGTTGACTACATGAAGAGATAGTACAGTGTTGATCTTGGGACAAGGAAAAGGATAAAGTTACTATAGGTTTGAGCTGGATGCGTTTGTTTTGCATCCAATTGAAAATTGTCCTCGATGAAAGTTTTCAATTTGGTTCATCCTTGATTATAGTTGGCTGTCTCTCAGACCTGATAGGTTAGCGTTGTGTATATGATGCGAAGCATTTTTATGTTTGTCCTGCATCAACATAGCATATTTGGATTTGAGCAACGGACGGGTCTGAGGTGAGGATCATTCAAGCAAACAGTAAAAGTCCATGGTAGATTTAGTTTCCTAATTCTATTTCAGCTTTTAAGAGGGAAGCTATGCAGGAGAGTTCTGGAAACAGTCACATGATTTTCAGATAATGTCATTTTTCTACATTATTCCCACTTTAAAACTCATGTATTTAGATAATCATCTCTCACATTTGAATCTTTTGTATACAGTTATCTCTGTTGGCCTCACTTGAAGCAGTAATTCTTGTTAATCTGTTGTGCATACAGGTAGCATCAGAGGCCATTAAGAGCTTTTTATCGACCATCCATTCGATATTCCTGCACCAGATAGAGGAACAGAACTTACACAAAAAGTCTGAGAGACTTGAGAAAAGGTTGCAAAAGGAGTTGAATTCAATAGCTGAGATGGAGAAAAAGCTCGAAGCAAGCTTTGCCGCTGGAGTTGAATGCGCAGAGTTGAGCCCTAAGCATCCTTTAACCCTCAAGGCTGCCAAAGTCGAAGCCTTGAAGAAGCGTGTGGAAACCGAAAAGACCAAATATCAGAACTCAGTCCAGGTTACCAAGGCCATGACTCTGAACAACCTGAAAACAAGCCTGCCCAATGTATTTCAGGCATTGATGGGATTCTCAGACGCTTCTGCTAAAGCCTTTGAGGCTGTTCACAGCCACATCAATTTAGCATCCCGCTCAGATGCATCGGAAAACCTGGAAAACCAGGAGAACTAAATCTCCATTTTAATTATGACAGGAAGTGGCACAGAGAGTTATATGATAATTTTGCCATTCAAGGATGTCGATCAAAGTATGCTGATGATGTTTATATTAGCAAATATTGCCTTGATAATACTGGAAGGATGATTTATATGCCAAGTGTAAATCATGTTGGTTCTTTTTCTTACTGCTTGAATGCAAAATTAGATTGTTAATCACCTTCAGTCTTGAAAATTGTTATATTGAATACAGATTGATTGAAGTATATGGAATATGCGGAGGATTCGAACACAGGATCTTGCTTTGTGTAGGCACGAGTAATATGATAAGTACAACTTATTAATATAGTTTTTTCTATACAAATTAGATGTGACATAATATGATTGGATTGAAGATGGCAATGAGTTATTCCTATCGTCATATTTGGAAGCTATATTCTAAGATGGAAGGCAGAGCTATACAATTGGGATGTTTTATTCAACAGCAGGCAAGCCGCAAGCTATCTATAATGACACTTAACTTTCAACGTTGTCCCAATCTAACAAACTTTCTTCAAGATCATACTCTGATTGAAGAAGCCTGTGCTGACTCAACCTGCCCATCACAGCAAGACCTAAAAGAAAAGAAGAAAAACCATTGTTATACGAGGAAAACCAGTTCAAAAGGAAACTTCTCGAGTATTTACTCAAACTCAAGTTAGCTTCTTTTACAAGGAGCAAATGCACATATGAGATCATGAAAACATGCATACAAGTTTGCAAATATTTTACATTGATTTAAATGATCTATAGGAATCTTTTACTTGCAGGGTGTTAGATGTGTACCTTCGACTATTCTATAGAGAGCTGACCACCATCGATCTCTCGAAACTTGGTACTGGTCTAGTGTGTCATCTATAACTTTATCATGCCTCCCCTCCAAAACTCCCTGCAGCGTTATAACTGCATCTTTTGTTTTCCCGAGAATATCATTCTTGTCGTCAATATCCAACCTTTTGAGGTCGTTCTGCGAAGAAGTGAGACTAACAGCTAGGGCAAATTGGGCAGCAGCAGCCCAGTGGGAAGAGGCCAGCCATCTCCTCTGGCTATTTTGCCTCTTGTTTTCTTTACCTTCAAAAACCATTCTACGTAAGTACTGAGCATTTGCAAGCCCTGTACTTCGAACCATCCTGGCGAATGCACTTTCCTCTTTCAATAACAGTGCTTCTGGGGTATCATGTTCTAAAACCTATGGAAAGGTTGAAAGGTTTTATTTAAATTCAGACAGACAAAACAAACAAATTGATTCTCATCTGGAAATGTCATTCAACTCCTAAGTTGGATACAATACTGAAAAAGAAAGCCTCCAAACATACATACCTGACCAGCATCAAGGACAAGAATTTGGTCACAGTCAATTATGGTATTGAGTCTGTGTGCAATAATGAGCATTGAGCAGGATTTGAATTCTTCACGGATGGTTCTCTGGATTAGAGCATCCGTTCTGACATCAACAGCTGCAGTTGCTTCGTCGAGGACAAGAATCTTCGATCTCCGTAGCAATGCTCGAGCAAGACTTAACAGTTGCCTCTGTCCAACACTGAAATTCTCCCCTCCTTCTGAGACCTTCACACAAGCATAATTGCATCATAGTCAGAATCTTGATCTTAATTAAACACCGCCTTTTAATTGGATTCGGTACACAAACATGCAATATATCTTGCACAAGGAAATTGGAATCAAGTACAGATTTGAATATATCCAATTAAATGCAAATTTTTTTTTTCCGCTTCATTGTTATCACTAAAGAAACATGAAAATGCCTTGTCTTCGTACCTCAGCATCAAGACCAAAGGAATTCTTCCTGATGACATCTTTCAGATGTGCCCTCTCTAAAGCCTCCCAAAGATCAGCATCATTGTGCTCACTAAATGGATCAAGATTGAACCGCACAGTTCCTTGTAGAATAAAGTGAACATTAGATTGACCCAATTTATAAGAGGAAAGTTATATTGCAAAATGATGTAAAAAAAGAAAAAAAGAATTTTTATCAGTTCATGGAACCATTGTCCCTTCCCAGTTTAAGAATGACTTATCATATCCTGGTGTGGTATGTCTGTAGCTATTTTCCAAATAAGGGGTAAGAACATCCAAATTCCCAAGGTATTATTGAAATGACTGAAATACTCTTTAGTGTTAATTTACATTGTGATGGTCAAATTGAATATTATAAGAATCATTTGGTCATTTTTATAGGGATAAAGGACCTATTTGATAAGAATGAACAAATTATGTCCTTATTTGAGAAAACATAAAAAGGACCCAAATGCTACTAGCCAGTTCTGATTATATATATAACAAGAAAAGTGTAATTAATAATCAGAATATAAGATTTTCCTTCTAAGAAGCAGCATGAGAAATAAAATAAATAATTATATAGACCAGGAAGTTTGTCAAGAATCCCTATTATGTGAAATTGTAAATAAATAACTAAATGAATAGGATTATTGTACAATGAATCTTTCATATCTAATACTGAAGCAATTTCAATTTGACCACTAGAATTTTTTTTTTAAGTAATTTGGATAAACAATAACAGAAAAAATAAAGTAAAATTATGATAATGCAGGGCTGAATAAACTACAGCTTTGAAACAAGGAATACCTGAGAAAAGAACTGGTGATTGGGGTATGATACTAAGAACTTTTCGCAAATCAATCAGTCCAAACTTTGCAACATCACAGTCATCAATAGATACTTTTCCCCTTTCTAGTTCCACAATCCGAAATAAAGCATTAAGCATGCTAGATTTTCCCGCACCAGTTCTTCCAACTATTCCTACTTTCTCACTTGGGGAAACTGTAAAGGATAACCCATGCAATACTGGAGGAAGTTCAGGCCTGTAACGTAGGAAGACATCTTCAAACTTTATTGACCCTGATGAAGGCCAAGCGGGAGGGGGGCGATTGCTCTCTACTACAGCTGGAGCTTCAGAAGGCAAATCTATATATGTGCCAACACGCTCAACAGCATTTAAACTATTTTCAGCCCTACTAGCAGATCTCAAAACGCCACTCATTAGAGTGGTGATATTTAAACTATAGCTGAGAAGTAAACCCATCGTAGATGCAAATGAGGCCTGGTTTTCTGCTCTTCCATTCTGCAAGACTGCAAAAGTTGCTGTCAACCAAATCATGATGCCTCCTAGTGTTTCCAACCTGATGGTGAGCCAACGATTTGAACTAGTATTTGCAAGGGTGAATCTGATATTATTATCCATTGACTTTCCATTGATTTTGGCCATCCTATCATATGCTTTGAATGCACGAATGGTTGACAAACCATTTAATGCTTCTCCAAATTGAGCATAAACAGGGGATCTAGTTATGGAGTCTAAGCGTTTCACCTCGCGAGATGTATTCTGTAAAGTGAAAATAGAGAAGGTTATTATAAGTTACAGCAGAAGCTTAGGAATAGTAACTGAAAAACCTTTTGATATTTGAACATTTTATGAAAGTATGTAAGAGCCGCTTAAAGGAAACTATATGCATGAGTAAAGCAAAATGTTAGGAAGTAAAAATTGGAACAGATTATATTCCCCTGATGAGTACTATACATATATATATATATATATATATGTATATATATGAAATTTACTTATATTCATCCTCGTTATGTATAAATATGCATTCAAGTTGGATAATGGTACAAAAATACTCATTGAAAAAATTTTAAAACTTATATTTAGACAAAACTAAAAATTGTCGACAAATCTGATTCCTCTTCCAGCTCTGAAATCTTGGAAGGCTATTACTGCAGGTCCAGCAAGAAGGGTCCTCTTGATTATGTTTAGAGTCAGCTTAGGAAATAATTCAGTTTGATTGGCTTTTCTAAATTTTGTGAGACATGCAGTTTACATTTATTTAAGACAAAGTCAGCATTTTTAATAGTTATGCACATTTGAAAAAAAGATACACAAAGGATTGGATGGGAAAGACAGTTTCTGACATTTGAAATAGCCGAAAACACAAATCAGGTGACATAATTTTGAATTTACCTGGTAATACAGATAAGCAGCATAAAACACGATAAGAAGTGGCATTATGGCCCATAGTGATATTGTGCTGACAATTCCTATCAGCACGAAAGTTGAAAGGAGCTGACACAGTTGGCCCATAAAATTATTGACAAAATTAGCAACATTGCGATCGATATCACCTAGATCCCTTGAAAACCTATTGATCACACGTCCAATTGGATTGGTGTGGAAGAATAGCATTGGAGCTCTTAAAATGGAATCTAGCATGGAATCATGCAGTCTTTTGGCTGCACAAAGACTTGAAATAATCAACCAATAAGAGTTCACCAGCGTCACAGTCACCTGAATCCAGCAAAAAAGGATTATGTTGTCAAAATGACATTACAATTATGTAAATTTTCTCTTCAATTTAATTTCTTATTCTTATTGAAACAAAATTTTCTATCTTTTTCCTTTTTGTTCTCTGCTAATTTCTTTTTCATCATTGTATAAAAAATAATTTTAAGGAGAAAAAAAGATGTATTAGCATACTTCATCCACTAAAGTCCCAATGCTAGTTTATAGGGTTACAAAGAATAATTAGCCCTTTTCTTCTTTAAACAATCTAGTTTTGACTATATTTCTATTTCCTAACAACGGATATTCTGCTAAATCAAACAGAAAAACAAAGAAGTTTTGGGAATAATTGGTGAAAAAGGTTAAAAAGTAGACAATAGTGTAAGCTAATGCAAAAGGATGAGTTTACATGTCAAATGAATACTGGTGCCAACCATCTAAGAACAGCAGACCCACCTGACCGGATGCAAGAAGCGTGTAAATGATAATGTAGTATCCAGGCTTATAATTCTTTGAAGTGCTTTGATCTGTCCAAACGCTTATCCAAGTGCTACTCGAAATTCGAAGAACTTCAGTGGAGAAATAGCATGCAAAAAGTATCATAATTACCCATAGGCCTCCTAGTGCATTTTTGTACCTGCAAATAAAAGCAGTATAAATGCATCAATACATAAGATATCGGTTGGTTTGGGAGTAATTTTCAGATAAATAGCACCTGAAACTTTGTTTTCTGAATTTAGCAGAATCATGGGACACCATAGTTTTCTTGCAAAAAGATTTCGGATAATTCATGAACATAAGAACCTAATCAGCATAAAGTAATAAATTGAAAACAGATTCCTGAAATTGCAATGGGACGTAAGGTTTGAGAATATTGTAAATACAGCTCCATCCTATACTGCACGGAGGAATCTGGAGGATCTACAGAGTGGATGGTACATGTTACGAAGTGCCCTGCTAAAAAATTTACAAAACTTTGGACACATCTATAATGATCTGGACAACGATCAAAGTAGAGTTAGGTTTTATGGTGCTTATATGTACTCAGCACAAAGACTACTTCTTTGCAGAAAGGTCAGTACTTTCTGCACTATGATGACATCTTTTCAACTTTAAATTTCAGTCAAGGCCCACACTGAACCAAATAGGTCTTACTGACAAATTTAAAGTTTATGTTGGGGTGATAACAATGTCATACACAAATTCTATGAGGTGACCCGGAAAGGATCAATCCTCTTTTCAGCTGAATTTAGGCTTTGTTTGGAATTGAAGTGCTGTGGCTTGGAAGCTACAACTGCTGTGGGATGAAATCATTAGATGTCAAATATTAATGAAAAGTGATTGGTCCTCACTAAAAGTTGGTGTTTACCAAACAGTTTAGTTGTTGTGCTTTCAAAACATAATAGAAACACAATAGTCTCAAACTAAGCCTTAGCATGCGGAAAAAGCTATTTAAATTTGAAGCAATAGGAGGTATAAGT
Organism: Cedrela odorata; assembly: GCA_035584115.1. Classification (NCBI taxonomy): domain Eukaryota; kingdom Viridiplantae; phylum Streptophyta; class Magnoliopsida; order Sapindales; family Meliaceae; genus Cedrela; species Cedrela odorata. Next base: position 3,774,298 of record JAXCLQ010000004.1, read on the forward strand.
TCTTTTTCACAAATCACAAGTCTAAAAATAACACCTTCACCATACCTCGTCAAAACTTTCCAACTGACAATTCCTGTTTCCCTTTCTTCTTGCTTGATAAGCACAGATTTCCCTCTCCCTTTCTTTGAATAGCTTGCATTTTTTGGCAACTTATTCTCCTCGACCACTCCATTAGCAGCAGGGTTGGAGACTTTCTGGTTCAAGTTTTGGTTGTCATCCTTTTCTTCTTGTTCTTCTTCCATTTCTTCCATTTTCCCAGCATTTTCCATGAGTTTCTGGAATAGCCTGCCATGTTTGGAGAGCTCCTCAAAGGTTCCATCCTCTTTAATCATACCCTCAGAAACCAGAATAATTCTATCCACTTGAGGAAGGAAATGCAGTTGGTTTGTAACCAGTATCCTTGTTTTTCCATGCAACTCTTCCTTGATACAACTGTTAAAAACCTGGAAATGACTTCAGATTAGACCAATATGATACGCACTTCAATGAATTGTTAATAAATAGACAGAGGTCAAGCTTTTGATAATCATATCCTAGAAATTATTATAGAATTAGCCTATCATAAGAAACAGAAATTTAAAATGCTATATAAATAATTCGCCGAGTCTCCTTTCTCTAATAACAAACGAGGAACAATCGATTTATTAAGGAAATTTTCCTGTATAAACTCCAAAGGAAAGAATTAGGTTCAAAACGCACTGCTCATTCCATTGAATTTTATTAACCTCAGAATAGAATGTAACACACTGCTCTTAAAGAAGAGCCTCAGGCAAGCATATGTTGCTTAAACTTAAAAGTACCTGGCGGCCAACATGAGCATCTAGAGCACTTAAAGGATCATCAAATATGTATACGTCTGAATTGGAATAAACAGCCCGAGCCATAGAAACTCTCTGCTTTTGCCCACCACTGATATTCACCCCTCTTTCCCCAATCTCAGTGAGATCACGACCCTGGAGAAATAAGGTAAGATAATTACAGAAACATTCCAGAATAAGCAGAAGTCATTGCAAAGATATAAGTTTGTGTGTTCACTTACAGGAAGTAAGTCAAGATCATGCTGTAATGCAGTTACATCAATAGTCCTCCAATATTTTTCAGGATCAAATTCAAACCCAAACAATATGTTTCCACGTAACTGAGATAATGATATTGAAGGTCAGAAGTGTGCACCACGGATAAGTTTGAGGATTCACTAGAAAACTAAAGAAGATAAAAGTATAAGATAATTATTAAATATTAATAGAGAATAAGCAAGCTTTAACTCACGGTAGCATTGAAAATCCATGAAACTTGAGGAACATAGGCAACTGTCCCTCTAATAACAACACTTGCATTTTCTAAAGGAGGCAACTCCCCAAGCATTGCTGATACAAGTGATGTCTTTCCTTCTCCAGTTCCACCAACAATTGCAACTAAGCTTCCAACTGGTATATCCAAATTGATATTTGATAATGTAGGTTTCTGTACCTAAAAGAAAAAAAAAACATATAAGTTTCAAAACTGCTACTTCATATAAGAAGACTGGCTATACATTTGAGCATCAATTCATTTAATAAAAGCACTAAGTACGTCTAAACCTCCATATAACCAACCCAAACCAAATGCATGGTGCTCTAGGATCACTTGGTTGGCAGGATCATAGCAAAGTTCGTCCAAAGTACCAACCAAATGCATATCCTTTTGATTCTTGCCTCAAGGATGAACTATCATAAATTTTGAATTTTTATCTTGTTATTTACATCTCTTGTAGAGAATCAATATAAACATTGCACTATTTAAACGTAATGATTCCTGGTATCATCCAAGAAAATCTCAAGAAGCAATGTTATATAGTAAGAATAAGCATTACCAGATCGGCAATTTTGTTTAATTGCAGAAGAAACTGCCTTATCACTGGAGAAGAAAAAGATGTAAATGTTTACCTTTGAATCCCAAGAAAAGTTTCCATCTTTAATTGAGACAGTTGGGAGCCCTGGTTCAAGCGGTGGATTTGGCACTAAAATTCTCTCTTCAGCCAAAAGTAGTTCCTCAATCCTTTGTAATGATACATTCGCACTTACAACCTGGGGTACTATTATAGTGTTAAATTTCATTTGCAAAAATAAAAGTATAAGTGATCAGATTGGAACCTTGAGAAGCAGTAATCTAGACTCAATTTTAGTGCTAGTGCAATAAAAAGTATTGAAGATGTAGAAGACCATACATTTTCAACTTCCTGACAAAGGAAAGAAAAAACCAAAATCGAGAAAACAAAATAATACTTGCATTAAAACAGAACAATGATTGTACATGAAAAATACTTTTGACAATAATTTCAAGAGATAGAAGAATGGGAAGCTAGCGCTTATATAAATCTTTTAAGTTATTCTCTGAGGGTAGGTTCTTTTGTTTTTGTCAATTATGTTTATACAGTGTATCTTTAAGGTTTTAGTTTGGTTTCAATTATACAGATCTTAGGTGTCTAGATTGTGTCAGACTGCTGTTTGTTATGTTAACCAATCTACACCAGCCGGTTTTGTTATTTGCGTGTTTATGGCACACAAATTTGTATTGTGCTATTCTTTGTTGTAAGAAACAGAAACAGTTTTTATTAGTGATATCAAAATTGAGATTTTATTAATGAATTTTGCTATGCTACTCTTCTATACACCATCTTGTGGATGTTTTAGTGTCCTAGTAAACATATCCATGCACTAAAAATACAAGCATGGAGACCAATCATCGTCTATTTAGAATCACACTTTTAGATCTTGATAGAATTTAGTAATATAAGTGGTTACCTGTTTCTTATCCAAAGGGAAAAAAATAATACTAGAAGTATTCTAGTCACAAGCCCCAATTGGGGAGTGGTGTATAGTGTCGTTAGATTTTAAACACATAACAAATCACTTTTAGAACCTAATAGAGCAAGTTTTAAGAAAATATTATATGATGTATGCATCTGGACTGGATGGAGCAATAATGTGGTGGTTTCAACAAATGTAGATAATACATAAATATAAGAGGGGAAAAATATACTAAACCTGACTTAATAAATTAGGAAGCATATTCAAAGGAAATCGTAGCACTGCAAAAAGAGAGAGTGACGTAAATGCCCTTGCAGGTGTCAAATCCCCACCCAGCAAAATGAATGTTCCAAATGAAACGACCGTCACTACAACTGGGATGCTGTTCAGTATAAAACTGTTAAACTACAACAGAAAGCATCTAATTAGAAAAATATAGAGCTAAGAATGAGATAGTCAATGAAAGCATCTAATTAGAAAAATATAGAGCTAAGAATGAGATAGTCAATGGTCAATGTAAATGCAAATTTTATATGATTTGAATGCTAGCAATATAAAAGAAAAGTGTAATCTATATGTTCAGCCTACAAAAATGCAAGATCATACGTACACAACTCTACTATGTGCATATACTGTTACAAAAGAAACGATGTTGGGCTATAGCTTATTCCAAAACCTATGCCATATGCTCTATGTGGTGATAGGTCCAAAATTCCGTTGTCCAACAGAAAGCATATAATTAGAAGAATATAGAGCTAAGAATGAGATAGTCAATGGCCAATGTAAATGCAAATTTTATATGATTTGAACACCATCAATATAAAAGAAAAGTATAATCTATATGTTCAGCCTACAAAAATGCAAGATCATACGTACACAACTCTACTATGTGCATATACTGTTACAAAAGAAACGATGTTGGGCTATAGCTTATTCCAAAACCTATGCCATATGCTCTATGTGGTGATAGGTCCAAAATTCCGTTGTCCAACAGAAAGCATATAATTAGAAGAATATAGAGCTAAGAATGAGATAGTCAATGGCCAATGTAAATGCAAATTTTATATGATTTGAACACCATCAATATAAAAGAAAAGTATAATCTATATGTTCAGCCTACAAAAATGCAAGATCATACGCACAAAACTCTACTATGTGCATATACTGTTACAAAAGAAATGATGTTGGGCTACAGCATATTCCAAAACCTATGCCATATGCTCTATGTGGTGATAGGTCCAGAGTTCCGTTGTCATACATTATTTGTATTTAATTACAAATAAGTATATAGTTTAGATCAATAAGCATGCATATAATACACGTGAGAAGGACAAAAAAGTACCAAGGATTGTGAATGCAATTTTACGGTTGGCCATTCCACCAACAGAGTTGGTAGTTAGACCAAACTTGCATTCCCATAACATGCTCAATACATGCAATTGTGGAGTGAAAATTATGACTATTAACTAGATACAAGAAAGAATATAGTTTAGACAGTGTTCGTGTCATACGGCAGACAAGAATTGTGCTTTGCGAAACCATAACAGCTCATCATTCCGTATACTCTGAACTCTAGATTGGAAGCTCTTTTCCCATGCATAACATCTGAAACATTTTCCAGCATAGTGTCAGAACAATCTCTATCAATGGCATAAAACTGTGTAGAAATAATGTAAGGGAAATGCTCATGTAATTCAACCATACTTCACAGTGTCCATCGCAGCCAAAATTTCATTCGTGAGACTGACTCTTTTGTCAGTCCATTGCAGTCCTTCCTTAGTTAGTTTTCGCATTTTGCTAATCACAAATGTCTGTTGTCACATAACAATGAGAGGATTATAGAGAATAATCAAAGAAAGATGACCTAACTTATATCATCACAGCAAATTAGAGAACAAAGTTATTGTGGCTTCTGAAAAATGCTGATCTTGATATGCAATTTCTAACTTAAAACTAAGGTCAAAAGGGGGCATAAAAGCATGCACAATAATGTAGCAGTAGTACAACGTTCTTGTCAGTGGTGGAGCTAGGATATTGATTGAGCAGGGAAAAATACGAAGGTTAATTTATCGCAAAAGATATTGGGTGGATAGGTACTTGAATATTCTTTGCATATAGAGGGGTGCAAAAAAGTGTTTATGTGGCTAACACATATAGTTGAGAAAAGTATGGCTAAACTCTATAAGTTACAGATCTGAAAAAATAAAATTTTCATAATAATCATATGATAAAAAAATGTACAAAAAGGAAGAATGGAAAAAATAAAGATGCATGCAATCTTGCTTACCTGTAGCGGAACCATGAGCACTAGGATTAGTGACCCAAGAAGTGAAGCAACACCGAGTTGCTGGTAAAGAAGAACCATAGAAATAATGATACGGAATGGAGCTGACCATAACACATGAAGTTGTTGGCATATTTGCTGAAAGATGTAAAGGGTGTATTAAAAATAATTTGATTCTCTTCCCCACAACAGACCCCACAAGTAGAAGAAAGTAAAAAGATACAATTGCAGAGTTGCAGATTATGGTGGCATTGCTTTCAGTTGAAAAGCAAGATTACATTTTAAAAAGTGAAATATATATCACTTGCAACTTCCAGATGCAAAATACAGATCATTGCATATCTGCAGAAGTCAACCTACCTTATAATTGTTTCACTAAGTGAACCAGCTGTTCACCTTGGCTTATGATACAAATCTATAAGTACTTTCAAATGATAATGGCACTTTAAGAACATAACAATTCATTAACATCAGATTACCAATCAGTAACTAAGGATTTTAGAGTACTGTTCTAACAAAAGAATTCTACACTTAAATTATGGCCAGCCAAATTATCTGCAAATATTTCCCATATTAAAGGGCACAGTATAATTTACCCAATTGTCAAAATTCTAAATCTATATCAAGATATGACAAGTTATAAACTGATATATAGTGAAAATTTTCAATTATAACAAAATACTAGAATATTAAAGGTGGTGCAGTTATTAAGAATGTATCTTGTAAATGCTAAAAGGAAAAAAAATAATTGTGGGAATAGATACATCCTTGATCTTCTCTTTCTACTTTTAAAGGCTAATCCAAGCCCAACTTCTGCATCAGCTTTCAGTCACATTTAGTGATTTTTGACCTAGTTGTTTTCCAACAATAAATAGTTTCTCTCTCTCTTCAGATGCTAAATTTCTTACGTATTGATCATTAATTAAATGTTATTCATTTGCCTTTTTCAATGTATGCTTGAGACACATATGTGAAATAATAAAAGAACACCCGCTTTGTATTTTCAAAGGCTTCTTGTGCTACATACATAACATCTGTGACCAGTCAGCATATGCATGTACAAGATTGTAAACAAACAGCATACCTGAAGTGAATTGGCATCTGTTGTGATCATATTAGTTACTTTCCCAGATGAGAAATTCTTGCGAGCTTCATGTGTTAGTCTTAATGATTTGCAAAATATAGCAGCCACCTAAAATAAGAAATAGTAGATCATGAGGCAGTAATTTCAAAATAACCAACTCATTGAGGAACCTTAAAAGTAGGAACACACACACCCATACACACAATTAACAAAGAGAAATGATTTTACCAAAGTTGACCTCACTCGGAAACCAACACGCCACACATTCTGAAAATATTGGGCTTCGCATAGCACGCCGAAAGACTAAACCAAGTTAAATTAAATCATCAGTGATCAGAATCAACAAGCTATACACAGGTGCAGCAGCTCATATTTATCAGGAAGGTAAAAAGTAAAGGTACAGAACCTGAATAACAAAGAGGATATGCAACATTATTTCTATAAACAGTAAAAGTCAATAGTAAGAAAGAGTGAGTCGTACCACTCCAAGAAAAATTGAGAAGGCATAGATGTAACCAATCCAGGCAGGATCGCCTTGTTGCATTGACTGCAAGCCATAAGAATAGATTATAATTTTTTTTTTGGGTCCAGACACCAAGCATAGATTTCATAAGGAGGTCCATATTATACTTCACTTAGAAAGGAAAATGACTACAAACAAAGAAAATCAATACTTGTGCTCCCGTTGATCAACATATTGTAGAAAGATTATAAGACTAAATCAGCGAAAACATTTTCTTTACCCACAACAAATAACATAAAGAATTAATTAACTCCAGTATTTACAATAGAGGAATAGCTAAACAATCAAAATAAGTTAACTCGGCATATCAGTAAACATTTCTATCATATTTACATGGTTGCCTTGTTTGGTTTGTTTGACTCTATTCAGCAATGCGGTTATGAAATTCACATCTTATGCCATGACTACATCCACTTGTTACATTATTTACAGACTTAGGAACTGCACTGGCTATAATATATGAAGACCAATTCACATAATAGCACTTGTTATGCTTTTCATATTGTAAAATATATGAGGCTTTTATTGATACTTAATGACATAAAGTGTTAATAAACGTTTCAGAGTTGATTCATACTGCTTTTGATATGGTACTGAAGAAATAAAACCCCACTGGACAACCAAGAGGAAAATCATTTATCAATGATGTCTTGGTGAGAAAGAAACTAACCTGTAAGAGGCGATTCAACAAAATGGGACCCACAAACTGAGAAAGATCATTTCCAATCTACAAGATGTTCAAAGAAAAATTTAGCATGGCTGGAGAGTTGTAAGGACGAAATGAACTTTATTTCTGATGTATACCAATCTATTAGAGAGAAACTTTACTGATTTTTAAGACAAGTTACAGAAACAACATTTCCATGCAGTACTAATGCGTCATGTTCGTAAGAATTCACATTATTTACTATAAAAGAATACTGTTACTTATTTTTGTAGATATCTTATGAAAAAAGTAAAGAAAAAGGGAGGGGGGAACCTCAACGGACAGATTTTTCTTTAGATTAAGGATCAACAGCTTGAAATCAAACCATATCAATTAAAGAACTGAATTCATTTTTCAAAAGCAGGTGAGAGAAATACCTTGAACATCATCCTTACTGCCTTTTATATTCTGAGTCACACAATTCATAGTAATAAGAGTCACATGAAAGAAAAATACCACATTTCCAGGCTTATAGTCTAATCTATAAGTCAATCTCACTGTTACTTGTGCATCACTTGTGAATGCTGCAACTGTTAAGTTGCATAATATAAAATCAGGTGACAAAATTGAAAATTTCACTTATGCAATTAGTTGACAAATGTGAGCAACAGATTCTGGATATACAAAAAACATGGGGTCGTAAACAACTTCAAGTTTAACAAACTAAAATCACCTAAAATACTGAAGAGGTTTAGCAATCAACAAAGGAAATTGCCACATGAAATAATGCAAGGATAATTTGTTCTTTAAGGAACTAAACAAGGAGAAATTTTGCATCCATAAAGGTAAGGGAATGAGCTTGGTACCTTGAAAAACCCTCCAAACCAAAACCTACAGAGAATTATTGAGGGAAGAACATAAATGAGATAAGACTGATAAGAACATTATTACTTTAGAAAGAACATTCTGTCTGATTGAAAACAGAAGTAAAGGGAGGGAAAAAGCATTATTAATGTAGGTCAACCCAATACCTTCCACCAAGGCTATTATTCAGTGCTCTTAAAAGCCATGGCTTGGATCTCTGAGATTCATTAATCCAACATATCTGGAACCTGCAAAAATCAAATCATTGTTTTCAGTGCCCTCTGGTAGGAATACAATTGTTGTACCTCAATGTCCTAAATTCTTGTAGAAGCAAATGCAAGAGAAGCACAGATACAGACTTTTCAATCAGAGTCTCAGTCTTGTCCCACATGTCTAACTTCCACACATCCTTTTCAGTAATAGGCTTTTTATAGCCTAGCTCCATGAGTGGAGTCATCCATCCAAAATATATCCCTAACAGAAGACAGCAAAACATCAGTAGGTAGCTTAAAATCATCAGATGTCCAACAACTATCATATTACATGATTATAAAAGAAAATTCAAATGCTACTGTCCACATTGGTCATTTTGCTGAACATAAAACACTTAAAGCACTTGTTGCAGGACATGTTGGATTGCCAATGGTAGGCATTAATCTAGCCATGTGTGGTTAATTTTCTTCCTTTTACAAAATAACTCTGGAACTGTGCATCATGGAACTCTAGGACAAGAACACTCAACTAATGAACTACTTACTGGAAACTATGCTGACATGTCTCTCAGGACAAACGTGCTCTCCTTCAGGAAGTGCTTCATATTCAGCATTGTCAACAGGCTCGGCTTGCATTATAGTGTAACCGGGATAAGGATCCAATTTAGGAACGTAAACAAGAAGAAGAATCCCAAATAAAACCTACAACAGGGGAACAGCCACAAACCAAAATGAGTAACAAGCTTTCAAATGAAATGAAAGACAAAAACCAAAGTTAATTGATTCTGTTCCTATAAACCAGAATGGCTCAGGTCCCTGTGATTTTTCCCAGGTTAAGGTAAGTGACTTTTAACAGCCTGAAGCTGAACCCAACTTACAAGGCGCACAAACATGTACAAGACAAAGAAGAAAGGAGAAAAAAAAGAGAAAAGAAAGCAACAAACCTTGCAAAAAACCATGCTGATACACAGATACAGTGGTAATCTGCAATGAGTAAATAAAAACATAAATATAAATAGCCCTCCAACATGTATAAACGGATGTTTCTCTTCAGAAAATCAACGAACATGCATCCTTTTCTTCAATAAACATAAAGATCATGCAATGGAACCAATCCATTCTCACTGAACCAGAAACAAAACTACGACACTCAACAGTTCAGTGTAATAATAATTACACAACTGAAATATCATTTATCCATGCTCCAGTGTAACGACTTGCCTTTTATTAATTAAGTGAAGTACTTGATCAAATATTTTTATCAATTTCAATCAAGTTGGGGCTACAGCAGGAAAACAGAAAAAAGAAAGGGAAAAAAATCACAATAATAGGTATCATTTATTGCTTATATTAACTTACATTACAGTATTAAAGTGGAAATATATAAACAAAAAAGAGAACATACTTCCAGTGATTAACTTCATAAACTAACCTGCTGTAGTAAACCCTCATTGGAAGAATGAGATTTAGAATAACAGCATCCCCCACCAAAACATAAATAATTCCAAATCGCACATACCACCTAAACTCGTGGATGTAAAGTTTAGTTTCCAAACCAATCATTATAAGCATGGAGCACCAGCCAAGCGCCTCAAAGATCAAAGAAACTACCTGCAAGTAAAGAGGCAGTTATTTGTATGTTGTGCAGTAAGAAAGAAAATGGTATCGCCTAACTATCAACTAGTTAACAAAGAAAGGGAGGAATAATTCTTGATATAATTTAACAAATCCACTGGTTTGCACAGTGCTTAGACATTCGCATATTCTGTAATCTTTGGAACCCCAAATCTGTGATGCAACAAACATTTAAAGAAGTCCTCGTTTAAGATTTAAAAAAAAAACACTAAGTGATATCTATCAGTATCTGGCAAAAGAAAACAAAACTAACGGATGCAGCTTGCCTGTTGATTATGCAAGAGCTACAATCCTCCAAAACAACAATCGCAAAAAATGTACTTCATGATATTTAGCATTCTAAATAATTTCAGAAGTAGAATAAAGCTAAAAGCTATTACTTTGAAGCACATTTTATTTTGTGTACACATGCTAAATTTGAAACACAGATGCCAAATCTAGATCCCAGAGCAGAGGGAAAGATAGAAAACAACTAAAGCAATGAGAAGAAAATACCCACCTCAAAGGGAGCAAGACTAGTCTCTCCATCCAAGTTAAAGATAGAAACACCCATGACCAATCTTAATAGAGGCTCAGCTGTACAATAACCAGCCAGCAATCCCAAAAAATAATTGTAGCAATTCGAACTCAAACGATACCTCCGCGCTTTCAAATTTTTCTTCATAAGCCATATCCGATAGATGCATAGGCCCAAAAGAACTAAATACGAAATGGAAATCACTAGACTGTCAACAGCACAGGCTGTGTACGCGCCAAAAGTACTATTCAATGCTTTTGCCCAAATCCCATTTGCCACTGGTCGACAATACGAAACCAATGGCTCGAAAGCCATCTTTATCACCTACAAAAGATTCATAACTAAATTAAGACACATAATACATTCATAGTATCTTTCAACGTACTGGATTCAGTAAGAGCAGTGTGCTAAAGTTCTGTCTTTACTCAGTAAATTACTCCAAAAGCTGCCTTTGCTTTTCCACACAATGAAGTAACTGCAAGAAGAACAAATCAAATTCATAAGCTTAACACCAAAAAACATGGCAGCCAATTGCAATTATTTTCACATTATTAGAACTCTTCAGGTACACAAAAGAACACAGTCATTTTTACTTAAACATTTGACAATGAACTTAATGAAAGCAAGTACCGATTGAAACAAAATGAAAGAAAATCAAATCACTCTGCATTTGGTTGCTGACAAGACAAGAGTAAACAGAGGAAAAGAAAGAAAATACTGATTCACATGATCTCTACTTTCTAAATTAAAAACCCATCTCAGCCATTTAAAAGTTCTACCTTTATCATCTTCCAAACAATGTAAAATATCCTTTCCAACATTTTCTCAGCAACATAAGCAGAGTAAAACCACCCATTAGTAAACCAACAACAAGAACTACAACTATATCAATACAGAAAAGAACTACACCTCTAAATTCAATCGTTCTTCTCTTGCAATTGCTTCAGTTTTTAGTAGAACTACAAGTGAAATAAACATACAAAGGCAAGAGAAGAGGATCCCCGAGGAACGTGGTTTGCATGAGTTAGTTATTTATAACATGTAGCAAAGAGACTGTATTAGTGTGGATAAATGAGTTGGCGGTAAATAAATTTATATTTATTGTATAATTTTTTTATATTAATTAAATAATTTCACTCATCATTATAATAAATAAGTATAATATCATCGCGGCGGTGAGACAGCCAAATAAACAACACAAGAAAACAAAGTATAAGTAGGAGGTAGTTTTGCTTGCGTCACCGCTTACGTTGACGCCTCTATATATAATACAGACAGGGAGGAGAGGAGAAGAAACCCTCAATAATTCAATGATGTAAATAAGAAGGGGCCAGCCATTGATAACACCATTTTTGTCTGCTCGCTGTGTGATTGTAGATTTACAGAGATTAGGTGATGGAATGGAATCATGGAGAGTTGTTTATTATTATTATTCGTTTTGTTTGATTATATTCTTTGACCCTTGGATATTTACCACTTTGAGTGGGGTGGGCAGTGTAACTCACTGACACTGAGGACGAGATTTCCTGTCACAAGAGTCGTGAATTCTCGTCTTTGAATTTAATATTTAAATTTTAATTAATAAATCAACAAACTTATAGATGTAAATTAATATAATAATAATATTATATGTCTTATATTTTTATGCGAATAAATAAAAATTTATAAAAATATAAAAAAATAAATCATATAAAATATGTAATAATAATAAAATTTTACACTTTATTTTATATGAAAGAATTTGTATTTTTAACATTATTATTATTATAAATATATGGTCGTTAACAACGAATGGAAGAATGTATAAAAGAGAAAAATACTCATTTTCTTTAAATTCTTTGATTTTTAATATTTTTACTATCAAATTAATCTCTATGACATAATGAGAAAAACTTAATAATATAAAGAAAAAGCACAAAAGAGTTATGGATACTTGACTTAGATTATTGACCAATTATTTGTATAACATATCAAATTACTATATATATATATATATATATATATTTATAAATTAATAAAATAATAATTTTTTAAAGTATATTTTATTTAATAAAAATATTTGATGTTGTTGAATTTGTTCAATAAATATATTTGATATTGTTAAATTTGTACAAAGAAGATACTAACTATCACCCCATCAATAAAATTCACATCACTACTTAAATCTAAGATTTAATAAATATTATTTTGTAGTATTATTTTCAATACTAACAAATATTTTTAAAATAAATAAATAAATAAAGGATGACTTGCATTGTTATTGACAAGTTGAAAATATTTTGGTGTCTAGAACTTATTTAATGATGTTTGAGGACGTAAATGGTAATATACAAAGATGAGAGGTCTACATAACTTAATATTAATAAAGTCCTAATCTTGAGATATTTTTTAATATATATAAAAAAAAACATGTACCACAAATTATTTTAAACTCTTTCATTTTGATTTTTTTTAACAAGAATAAAATTAAAAGTCCAATTGCCACCACTACTTTTGATATTTTATTTAATAATAAAATTATAATTATGATAATTTTAATGAGTGGGATGATCTTCACAAAAAAAAAAAAAATTAATAATTAAAGATTCATATACTTAATGGCGATAATTTAAATTATTGTGTCGTATTTATATCGTATTAAATAGACCCTTGAATTCGATTCGTTTAATAAGTTTTTTTTAGAATTAAAAATCATGATCCAATACAATTAATAAAAGGATTGTAATCATGTCACTTATTTTAATATATATATATATATATATGTATATTGTAATATATTTTTATAATACTCATAAAATTATATATTTAAAGAATAATTAATTTTATTATAAATATCTTTAAACGTAATAAATATAACTATTTTAAAAAAAAATATAAAAAATATAAAATAAATTTATTAAATAATAAATAAGTTAGTAGTTTATAATTATTCAAATAATTAATTGTGTCATAAATAAATTCACGTATCAAGAATTCTATATCCATATTCAATATAAATATTAATCGTAATGTGTTGCTTATTTAATAATCATGTCATTATATAAATATGTATAAATACGTATATAAGGGGCCTAGCAATCAATCAAAAACTTTGTATGTAAGAATGATTGGTGGAATTATATTTTTCTTACCATTTTGTCTATAGTTCTGTTGAACCCTATAGATTGAGCATTAATTCAGCATGCTATTTGATTACAGTTTTCATTGCATAATTAATTGATAGCATTAAATCCTAAAGGAGATATTTGTTCTGGTAATTCTATCATTTGAGATGCTGTATTGAAAACTTTATTTCTTTATGAAAATGAGGTTTGCAATTACAAACTTTTTTAGGAAAACTTACATTCAAGTCCTTGCTGTTTAGTAAAAATTCAAATAAACCAAACATTTGTCAAATTAATCAATTACATCTGCTAGGGAGAAACCTTTCAGACTTGGTAAGAAAATTTGTTAGTCAAAATTAAGGAATTAGCAGGGACTAATATAAGCATTTAACCAGATAATAGGATTAAAAAAGGTATAAGAATATTTTAAAGTGAAAGAATAACTCCCTTTTTTCAAAAATACTCACAAAGCTGGCAAGGAAGAATTATATACCATTCATCATATATCAACTGCCATAATCCATTACCCTAGATTTTATTCCATTTCAATTTCCCAAACTCTGAATTGTCATAATAGATAACAGTATCAAGCTTTCCAATCTGCATTTCTTGTATTTTCAAATTAAAATAATTAATTTTTTAAATATTGTAAAATACCTTATTAAATATTTTTCTAAGTTGGGTAATATAATAATATACTTGTATTTGTTGTACTTTTATTTAATTTAAAAAATATAATAATTAAACTATTTAATGTTATACCCAATTTTACTTAATAGTTAATACCTTAAATTTTAGATCATGCTTTAAGAGTAGCAAGTACCATTCTTCATATCATATTTCATATCCAAAGAAGAAGATGATCATGACAATGGAGTCAAAATTCATAAAAGAATATTTGGTGCAATCCAAGCACCCAGCATACCATTTTCTAGGTTAAGTTATTCATATAAATTATCATTTTATACTAATTTTTTTTACAATGTAATATGTTTTAAGAACTCATCTACTGTAAGTCCAAAACTTATCTGCAAATCAAATGTACAAAAATAAGAGCGTTCTGTAATATCTTGTGATGAAGACACCATTACTCGAATTTTTTGGACAATGCAAAATGATTTCAACAATATCAAATGATTGAGATAAGTTACCAATGGAAGTGAACAGTGTGTTGAGCAGAGCTTTGAAGTGTTTCTTCAAAGACGCGAGAAACACTACTCCCTACATTTCGACATTGTCCCAATCAATTGATCTCTCTTTGAACTCAAAATCTGACTGATGAAGCCTGTTCCGACCCAGCCTGCTCATGACAGCAAGACCTGGAAGGAAAATAAACTTCAGATCGAGAGGAAAAGAATACAAGTTCATTCAGTTATAAATATCTTCCAAATATTCTAAATGGTATAATCTAAGAACTAGGCATATCACGAATAGTTGATGCTTATTGCAAGTGTTAAAAATATGCATGCATGCGTAATTAAAGACTAAGGGAGATATAGACCAGCCTTTTAAATGTCGTAATTAGTATTACACTCGGCACCCTAGTGCATAACCAAATAAAATCACATATTAGCCAAACTAACAGTATTTTCTATAATAATGACACTGAAAATGATAGATCTAGTTGACAAAAGAGAAAACACTGGCAAAATGCCTAAATGCAATCCTACATGTATGCTCTGTCAACCTTATGGCCAGGCAGCACCACTACACTATAGGTGACAGCTTCAACTCACAAGAGAGGAGGGACTTATGTGATTTACTAAGCCATTGATCCGAAAGATTGAAAAAGGGAATGGAGAGAAGAAAATGAATCGCATGTGCATCATAAAGTAAAGATATATGCAATGTTGGCGTTAATGGATGTAATTCAACAAGCAGCTCCAGGCTTGTACCTTCGATCATTTTGTAAAGGGCTGACCACCATCCATCTGTAGCCACTTCATATTGATTCAGCGACTCTTCAATTTCTTTGTCATGCTTCCCTTCGAGAACTCCTTGCAAAGTTACAACAGCATCCTTTGTTCTCTTGAGGATACTTTTCTGATCTTCAACTTCCAAACGTTGAAGGTCATTATGGGATGAAGTAAGGCTAGCAGCAAGGGCATACTGGGCTGCGGCAGCCCAACGAGAAGAGGCCTGCCATCTCCTTTGTCCATCTAATCGCTTGTTCTCTTCTCGTACCAATTTATTTTCCCCTTCCCCTTCAAGTACTAAGCTGCGTAGGTACTGAGCATTTGCAGCCCCTGTGCTCTGAACCATTTTAGAGAAAGCACTTCTTTCATTTAACAACAGTTCCTCTGGCGTATCATATTCAAGAACCTGAAGATAAAAATTCTTGCACACATCAAACAACAGCAAAAAGGAATATATATATATATATATATTTATTGAAGAGTGAAGAGTGAAGAGTGAAAAAAAAATCTATTGGCGGATGTGCAAATTTGACACTCCAAATGATATGGAAAAGAAAAGTACCACTTAAAATCCAATTCTTTGTTAAGGCTTTGGCTCAACATAAAATCAATACTGGAGAAATTATTCAAATAAGATTTACAAATTTGTCTATCTTTTGGTTTGCTACAAGGAAAGAAGACTCCTTTAATCATCTTTTTCTCAATTGCACCATTAGCTTCAGATTTGGGGGCTAAATTATGCAAGGAAGTAAGGATCATGTGAGCAGTTCGGGCTACAGATAGTTCTTTCCTTGTGGAAAATATTTATGCTTTTGGAAAAGGTAAAAGAACTAAGGTTCAGTGGAAGTTCCCTATCAATGCTCTTTTCTAGGTGATTTGGAAAGAAAGAAATGGTCGTATTTTTTAAGACAAGAGTGAAGAAGATTCAAATTGTTTACATGATAGCATACAGTTCCATGCATTCTTGCAGGCTTCTGTAACTGAGTATCAAGACATGCTTCATTCTTCATCATTGTTCTTAATTGGAATGGAGTTGTGAGTTAATTGTACATGTTTTGTTGCTTATTAATTTGTGATAAGAGGGATTTGGTGTACAGTGAGGAATTTTATGCTTCTGGGGCATTTCTTGTGTTTCCTTATTTCGGGGATGTTTAAGGGCCTTCACTATTTGTATGAAGTCATATATCATCATTGAATACATAGATGAGATAGGTCACATATATTTTTGCTGGCCCTTGTGGACTTCATGTTCACTTTCTATAGTTATTTTCTCTTCAAAACAATTTCTATTTCTTACCGGGAGAGGAAAAAAAACAATCCAAACCAAATTTGACATTCAAAATTTGTTGCATGCATTACTTCTAACAGCAGTGTCATCTTTCTAAGATATTTCTTCAAATGGTAGCAAGAAAAATAAACAAATAAATCAGGAGCAAGAATCAATGGAAGTCATACCTGGCCAGAATCAAGCAGAAGAATCCGGTCACTGTCAATGATGGTATTAAGTCGATGAGCTATAATAAGCATAGTACACGATTTGAATTCTTCTCTTATGGTTTTCTGAATAAGTGCATCTGTTCTAACATCAACAGCTGCAGTTGCTTCATCAAGAACAAGTATCTTGGATCTCTGCAACAATGCCCGAGCAAGACTTAACAGTTGCCTCTGTCCAACACTGAAATTCTCCCCTGCCTCTGAGACCTGGGCAAAACCCAAGGAACATTCTTTATAGTTCACAGCTCACAAATTTTTTTATGGAAATTCATGAACAAAGGAATCAAAAATAGATCATATATACTTATTGAGTGCTAATTGAGTGCATGTATATTTACACATTTTATATTAGACTGCAGGTAAGCACAAACTGACTACTGAGTCCAGCTTAAAATTTTGCTCACAGCTGGTACAAATTCTTTTACTTAAATTATGAGCATGTACCTGAGCATCCAGACCCAAAGAATTCCTGCATATGGCATCCTTCAAATGTGCTCTCTCTAAAGCCTCCCAAAGGTCAGCATCACTGTGTTCACTGAAAGGATCAAGATTAAATCTCACAGTTCCTGAAACAAAGAGCAAAATGGTCCTCAAATTATACAACTTCATTAATTGAAGAAGTTATTATACTAGGGCAGTATATATAAGCTTAAATTGGCATGCACGGGCTATGTAACAAGTAAAACATAAAATAATTGTACAACAGTCAAATTGTTCATCAAATAACTTAATAATTGTACAATTGAGGATGATGTGTACCTGAGAAAAGAACTGGTGATTGTGGTATAATACCAAGTACTTTACGTAGGTCCATCAATCCAAACTTTGCAATGTCATAACCATCAATCAAGATTCTTCCTCTTTCCAACTCCACAATTCTAAATAATGCATTGAGCATGCTAGATTTCCCAGCCCCAGTCCGTCCAACTATCCCTACCTTGTCACTTGGACGAATAGTAAAAGACAAGCCATGCAGGACGGGAGGAAGCTCGGGCCTGTAACGTAAGACAACTTCCTCAAACTTTATAGATCCTGATGAAGGCCATCCAGGTGGGGGACGGCTATTCTCAATAACAAGTGGAGCCTCTGAAGGTAACTCTATGTATGCGCCAACCCGCTCAACAGCATTTAAACTGTTCTCAGCCAAACTTGCAAGTCTAAGTACAGTAGTCAACAAACCAGTAATATTTAAAGCATAACTTAGAAGCAGGCCCATTGTTGATGCAAATGCCTGCTGGTTTTCAGCCGTCCCATTCTGCATGACAGCAAAGGTTGCTGTCAACCAAATCATCAGTCCTCCCAATGTTTCCAAACGGATTGCAAGCCAGCGGTTACCACTCATGTTGACAAGAGCAAATCTGATATTGTTGTCCATAGATTTCCCATTAATATCAGCCATCCGATCATAAGCTTTATATGCACGTATAGAGGACAGACCATTCAATGCTTCACCAAATTGTGCATAAACTGGTGATCTAGTTATCGAATCCAAACGTTTTACTTCACGGGCAGTACTCTATAGAAACAAAACAAGCAAACATTAAAAACTAATAACAATTCTAGCAAAAGCAAAAGCCAAAAAAAAAAAAAAAAAGGGCAGAAAAAACAGTTTGCATCGGAACTCTGTAACACTCCAGCAAATGGTGACTTCAAATTCACCAAAATAACCATTCATACCAGCTAAGGTAATTAAAAAAAATGAATATGCTATTTTTTTTAACAAGAAACAAAGAGAAATTCAATTAAAGAGTACACCAATTCATACAGAACCATACTTCGCCCTTACTAACTGGAAGGAATAATGCACTGACCTCCAGACTTGTAATATCATCCTCAGATTTGATTTTAACCAAAAAAAAAAAATACAATTTAAATATCTTTGACGTACAAATTAGAAGCATGCCCATGACAATAAAATAAACCAATTAGGAATCAGGATGGTAAAATGAAAGATAGTGTGGGGGAACTACACTGTCAAGGTTACTTCTGTATAAGTGATTTTAGTAAATTGGTAGTGGACCCCTGTTTCATCTCATTTGTACCTTTTCTTTGATAGAAAAGGAAAAATAAAAAAGGATGGAAGATATGCCCTCTCAGCACAATGTCAGATAGGGTTCATACAGCCTAAACACTGAACTGGAATAAGACTTCAGCTTAGGTTGATTCATATTACATTATGCTCAAGACAAAAACATGGGGCTACTAATCAACTTCTGTAGCCACTTAACTAGGATGTGCGTTACTAAAGCACATATCTGGATATTTGAAGGTAAAACATTTATCTCAAACAAATTAAATAGCAATAAATCAGCCATCACAATTCCCCAAGGAGAACCCACTAACATAAATTTGTCTGACTACTACTCTTTGAGGTACCTATGCACGGTAACAATGAGAGGTAAATATTGCGACTGATTCAATAGAGTAAACCAAATCCAGATTTTAAAATGCATGAATAATGAGAAAGTGTTGTGTACCTGATAATACAGATAGGCTGCATAAAACAAAACCAATAGTGGCATTATAGCCCAAAGGGACATAGTGCTGACAATTCCAATCAAGACAAAAGTAGAAAGCAGCTGTGACACTTGGCCCAGAAACATATTCACTAACATGGCCACATTACGATCAATGTCGGCCAGATCCTTTGCAAACCTATTGATAATTCGTCCTAGTGGATTGGTGTGGAAGAAGACCATTGGAGCTCTTAATATGGAATTAAGCATAGCATCGTGCAACCTTCTGGCTGCATAAAGGCTTGATAGGATCAACCAATATGAATTTGTCAATGTAACCAAAACCTGAAGCTCAAAAGAAAAATTATGTGATAAGTTAAGAGACCACAATATCCAACACAAATTTACCAGGGGCGATAAAAGCCATTTCCTTTCTTTGGATAGCACAAAAAGAAGATTCCCAAAGTATGGCAGGATGTGAAAAGAAAATTGGCATGGGATCGACAAAAGAAAATTGGCATGGGATCGACAAAAGAAAATTACTTTGTAATTATAAGCCAAATTATATGCAACTAAACTCATACCTGACAAAATGACAGAAGTGAATATATCAAATTGTAGAAAAGAGGTCCATGAGTCTTTGAAGAACCTTGATCTGTCCAATAACTCAACCATGTGCTACTTGAGACTCTTAAAGCTTCCGTTAAGAAATAACACATAAAAAGAATCATTACAACCCATAGGCCTCCTAGTGCTTTCTTGTACCTGGGAATAGAGAATACTACATTCAATAAAATTAAATGGGAAATATAATAACACGAGTCATTCAGGTACAGCTTGCCAAAACTGCCAATGGAGGAACAAAAACTCATCCCATAAGATCAGCCCCCTTTCTCTCTCACATGCACAGACACGCACCCACTGTATTCACAAACTTTATCTTTTTGTGCACACCCAAAAACAATCAACTAAACAGCTGGGATAATATGTTCATAATTAACAGTCAATTGATAATTTAACATGCCAACTGCAAAAGGAAATATGACAACTGCAAAATAGGCACCAAATCCTCACCAAAAAAAATTATGACAACAAAAATAGGCAAAAGCACAAAAGATAATATGCATATGAATAGAAGACGATGTATAGAAGCACTGCTTAATCTTTTCAGGTAACAATTTATACGTTTACACTCTTGACCAAGTTGGGATGCTATTGAAGAGGTACAACAAAATCTGAGAGACCATGCAGCCGTCAATCTAAATGCAAAATATTTAGAGTAGGAATAAAAACGACATTTCTTACCTGGACAAAACTTTCCAACTGACAACACCTGTTTCCCGTTCTTCCTGCTTAATAAGAACTGATTTGGCTCCTTTTGGTTTGTTTGTATTGCTTGCATTCTCGGGCAAATCAATTTCTACCCCATTAGCAACAGGTTTAGAGGTCTTATGATCAACAGTCTCGCCATCTTCTTTTTCTTCCTCGTACTCTTCCATTTTTCCAGCATTTTCCATCAGCTTCTGGAACAGCTGGCCATTATTAGAAAGGTCTTCAAAGGTTCCCTCCTCTTTTACCATACCCTCATGGACCAGGATAATTCTATCAACCTGTGAAAGAAAGTGCAGCTGGTTTGTGACAAGAACTCTCGTCTTCCCCCTTAATTCTCCCTTGATGCATTTATCAAAAACCTGAAGATGATCAGTAATACAGATTAGACCAGCATACAATAATACCAATGTAAAGTAACATTAACAAATCCTAAAAGCCAAACATTATGATAAACATGTTGAAAACCGTGGTTAAGACTTTGTTCATTACATTGAAAACACAGGCAGAAGAAAAGCAAAATGGAAAAGGATTGCAGTGTATAATAGATCCTTTATAGGGAGAAATAATAATTAAGTAGATATTAGGAAAGCAAAATAGCCCATCACATTCAAATGTTTACTATTGATGACTTGTATAGAACAACACATAACTTGGCTTGCAGTATAGCTCTCTACTTCAAGTTATTACTGATTCTCAAAGTTCAAATGTATAAGTAATATGTCTGCATGTGTATGTATGTAATAATTCTTTCATTTGAAAAATTCTAGAAGTGGCCAAGTCAGTCATACAATTTGATCAAGATAACAGTATTAGAGATCCAATCTAGAATCAAAATTCTCACAAACTTGTATAAATAATCGTTACCTGTCGGCCCACGTGAGCATCCAGGGCACTTAAGGGGTCATCAAAGATATACACGTCTGAATTGGCATACACAGCCCTACCCATGGAAACCCTTTGCTTTTGCCCACCACTAATATTAACTCCTCTTTCACCAATTTCAGTAAGATCACCACCCTTATCATCAAGCATGTGAAACAAATAAGAAATTCAGGTCACATTGTTAATAACAACGGATATCTCCACGTCTTTAGAACTAGCTTGATCTATTATGACTGCTGAAACACTTACAGGAAGTAAGTCAAGATCATGCCGTAATGCAGTCACATCAATAGCCTTCTCATATCTTGCTGATTCAAAAGCAGATCCAAATAATATGTTGCCACGTACCTGCAAAAAAAGAGACTCATGCCATGACCACAACCAACTTGTAACAAGTGTGTTACATACCATTTTTAGTCAAATAGATCTAACTGATATGACATTACCCACGATGCCCAAGTTTACATAAGAGTCTATCATATTTATGCTTTGATGATTGTAACGTTTTATGTAGCAAATATTTTGATTTCGACACAAGCCCAAATAAAAGTCAACATGGCAGAAATTTACCTAACTATATATAATTACAGAGTATAAGAATGCCACAACTTACAGTTGCATTGAAAATCCATGAAACTTGAGGAACATAAGCAACAGTCCCTCTAATAACAGCACTTGCATCATTAGATACAGGAGGAAGCTCTCCAAGCATTGCCGATATGAGAGAGGTCTTTCCTTCTCCAGTACCACCAACTATTGCGACCAGGCTACCAACAGGTATATCCAGATTGATATTTGACAATGTGGACCTCTCTGCCTGGAATAAAAATCAAAGCTTTCATAATTGAAATGTGAGGTTGAAAAGTCTACAAAATAGAAAGGATCATCAAGGACATATGAAGAAATAGTAGTATTTTCATATAGCCAAGTAATTCTTCTAATAACTGAAGGTTCTAATATGAAGCCAGAGGTAATGACAACTTTACTTAACATTGTGCAGTCAAAAAATCATTCTTGCCACCCATTAATTATTCCAAAATATTACACATCCAAGTATAAACATGGACTTCATCAAATGCAATGTTCTCCATTATACGCAGTTCCTCACAGTGAGATCATCATGCATTGGCCTACATAATAGATACACACAGCATAACTAAGGGCCACATAAAGATGACACCTACTCAATGAAATAGCTATAAAGTTCTTATAGCTTTAGCTGATCAAACATGTATTTATTCAATCAACAGCATGGATCGGTGTAAAATGTAAAATTCAACTATTTGGAACAATGTTTTATGGAGTTATGTTCATTAAGAACACTTCATTCTATAAGCTTAAACTTAAAAAAAAAAAAAAAACATGCAGCATACATACCTCCCCCAAAAGACTAGCTACAACTTTCAACGGCAACATCACGAGGCATGCAGACACAAAGACAAGAAGAAGGAAATTTCTAAGAGCAAAACAAAATATGCACTTCGTTCATGCCTTTCAATTTGTGTGATGTCACTCTAATAGTTGCTAACGGTTTGCCAACTCTATCCCTTCATATTTTTACACAAATTGTGACAATTTTTAGAACCATAAAATCAATGCACTTCTAACGGCTGATATTACATTTGGCATGCATAATTAATGCACCTTGGAAATGAGACATGAAAGTATGTAATCCCAACCATTCTAAGGGCATTGATAATGTGTATCAACAATTGGGGTTATTTGATCCTAGTCCAAATGTATGGGTAACTTTAATACAGAACAGTATGGATACTGGTTAATAGATCATTGGATGAGAATACTATCCATCCTTATCCAAGGATCAGGAAGATAAGGGACCAAATATCAATACACAGGCATGGTAAAAGTTTTTATACATATAAATATGTGCGTGTGTATGCATGTGTCCTAACACGTACACATACATATAGACAAGAGTGTAGGAATTAGACCTTCGAGTCCCAAGAAAAGTATCCATTTCTTATTGAGATGGCCGGTAATTCAGGAGTAAGGGGAGGATTCGGTAGGAGAACCCTTTCTTCAGCTAACAAAAACTCCTCCAGGCGCTTCAATGATACATTTGCATTTACCACCTGTCAAACCACCTCAAACATTAATAGTTGAGAAGGAAACAACATAACCAGTTTCAGTAGATTGGTAATAAGTGATCGGTTATCTAATTATTCAATTGAAGGGAAAAAAAAGGTAAAAGGAAAAGGAGAGGAAACAAAATTACAAAATATAGAAAAAGGAAAGGGCCATGTAAGCCAAAACCTTTTCCCCAAACTAAATATCCGTTGATACCTAAAAGAAAACCAGGTGATAACTCAACATCTGCTCTAATAAAAGAATTTCAGTCTAAATAACCTATTAAATGTTTTTATATTTAAGAAAACCAGAAATATAACGGAGCAATGAAGAAACAGTATAGTTCAACTACAAATGGAGTATGCACATTTATAAGGCAAGAAAGGGAGCAAATGAGTGACGAGGGAGGAAGGAAAGAAACTTAATGTATAATGATATCAAGCAGAAACTATGGTAAACTAAATAGTGACAACAATGATTGGAATCAAACTTCTGTACAAGGAAAATGCAGTATATAGCTGACACACGACGCATGTAACAGGCGCAGAAGAAAACCTGAGTTATTATGTTAGGAAGCATGAATAGGGGAAATCGTAGCACAGCAAATAGAGAAAGAGATGTAAATGCCCGTGCAGGTGTCAGATTCCCTCCAAGCAATGTGAAAATACCAAAAGAAACCACAGTCACAAAAACTGGAATGCTGTTCAGAATAAAGGCATTACACTGCAAAATGAGAGAGAATCAGAAACATAAAAAAGGAAATAAAAGCAAATTAAGCTAGAGTCCCCAAGCTAGAAAATGATATCCATCCAAATGATCAAATATAGAACTGTCAGTGTAATCAACAGCCCATGATACATGCAGCAGGAAAGACAGCCATTTACCAGAATAGCAGAAAAAGACCAGTAATGGGTTACAAACATTAATAAATAATATTTATTGAATAGATTTCAAACACATTCATCTCTCATTAGCAGTTAACTTAGATTCCTCACAAGAGCATTTCAATACATGTGTGTTACCATGTGATGCATATGCTGTCAAAAGATAAATAAGACATCATGCAAGAACCAAAACTTATGGTACATGTAGTTCTGCATTTGGGCTAACATTTAAAAACATTACATGGCTGGTTGATGCAGAGTTATATAAATTTCCTCCTTTTCATTAGTAAGATTGTGTAAAAATGAGTGCATAAGCAAGCAAATGATGTTTCTTGTAACCCAAAAATACATGAGACAAATGAATGCAATAGAGAAGACAACCAAAAAAACCAGAGTACTAACAAACTTGCATTTCTATTTTTGTATAAAGAAATGATTCTTCAAATATGCAAAAAAAATAAAGCCTGTAAAGCAAAATTTGAAAAGATTTGGAGTAGCGATTTAAAATTACATAAATATAATTATTGTTCTTTAACCAAAAATAAATAGGGAAAATTTTCAAGCTAGCCACATTTATAAATCAATTTACCAAAATAATTATTTTTATAATTTTTTCATCAAACAAGCCAAAAAAATTAAATTTGGACGAAAATGCTCTCCACTCCAAAAAAATTTTATCTTACTTTTTTATTTTAAATTGACCCCCAAACTTTTGAAATTAACAAATAATAACAAAATATTTCAAAGTATTGCCTATTCATACCCATGGGGCATGGGACATGTTTATTTACCATTTAGGTACCAATATGCAAGACATTGAACTGTTTTACAATTATTTGTTAATTATAAAAATTTAAGAGTTTATTCGAAATTCTGAAACTGAGTTTCCATCTCAGTTTTGGAGAACATCAACTCGTCTCAAATTTATAAATATATAATGGACCCTCACACTTTTGAAATTAACGAATAACGGCTAAAATTTTAAAATCATGCATATTGGTCCCACTCAAAGTGATTTTGAAAACAAAACTATTGTATAAACTTGCAAAACTTGAAAATAATTTACCATTATTTGTTAATTTCATAAGTATTAGGATCCATTCAAAATTTTTAAAATTTGGGTTCTATTCAAAATTTTCAATTTTGGACATATGATCGAAACTAACATGCAATTGTTAATTGAGGGCATTTTGGTCTAAAAATAAGATCTTTGGCTTGTTTGGTAAAAAAATTATGAAGGTAACTATTTTGATAAATTGATTTATAAATATGGCTAGTTTGAAAAATTTCCCAAACAAATATAAGTTTTTAAGCAATATTATAGGCCATACCGCTGCTAGGAGTGATGCTTTGCGGAACCAAGACAATTCTTCATTACGAACACTTTGAACTTTAGATTGAAAACTATTCTCCCATGCATAACACCTGTGACATTTTCAGCAGTCCAAGTTGTCCATAAATGCCTTCATATTGCTTAAGAAATATGAAAATTATTTTCTATCAGTAATTTCTTACTTCACAGTGTCCATTGCAGCCAAAATTTCATTCATAAGCCCAATTCGCTTGTCTGTACGTTGCAAACCCTCGTTAGCCAATTTCCGCATTCTGCTTATTATAAAAGTCTGTTGGCACACAATAATTAGAAAGATTAAAAACCGTGTAATGAAGGAGACAAATATGGACAGAAAACACACGAATCCACAACCAATGATAACTCGAAAGATAGACAACCACCAAGAAACAAAACTCATTCACCTGTATGGGGAACATTAGAACTAGCATCAATGCCCCAAGAAGTGAAGCCACGCCCAACTGCTCATAAAGGAGTACCATAGAGACAGTAATGCGAAATGGAGCCGACCACAGAGTGTGAAGTGATTGGCATATTTGCTGTCAAAAGGGAAAAATTGAACAATTAAGCCACAATATGAAGTGCAATCAGCGTCAAGCAGATACATTTGAGTTTTCTTTTTTTTATTTTATCAATAACTCCAAATTTATCGATGTGCATACCAGATTCGAAACTAGGGAATACTGCTAGACCTAAGAATCTTTACTGGTCAAGAAAACTCACAGGATATAATACCCCCGCTAGAATAGCCCAAGGAGATTTGGGTTTCAACTTTAGTGCTAGAGTTTTCAACTTTTGTCCAAGGGGTTTCAAGTTTCGTGTTGGTGGTTGTAATGTTACATGCATTACCAAATCCCATGTACAAATATATATAAATAAATATATCTATGTATGCATGCATGTATGTATGTATATATCTATATCTTACGAGGAGTTCAACACCACACACTTACCAACTAGCAAATAACAAGTTTAGCAACTAACTAATAAAACAAAATTATAAGAAAATTTCAGGCCCATCAGCATGAGTAAGAAGTAGATACTCTATGAAGCCACATTTCACATCAGATTATGCCCAAAAGACAACTTAGTTATCTGTTATCTATGATGGTCCATTTTTAAGATGTAGAGTTAAGTCACCTTGGGTGAAGGCGGCTATCAAGAACATTATAAATCAAAATGCAAAATTATTGGGAAAAAGAGCATGCCTGAAGTTGTTCAGCATCAGTCGTCATCAAATTGGTTATCTTCCCAGATGCAAAGTTCTTACGAGCCTCGTGCGTTATCCTAAGAGATTTGCGAAATACAGCAGCAACCTGGAAAAGAATCACACACGGCAATATATCTAAAGCTCAGATATGTATATATGTTTCATCAATAAACAGAATGCAGCGACAAGATAAAAGATTTCACAATGCTGTAATGTTTGGAATATTCTGAATTCAAAAACTAAAGTTAATAGTGTGTGGAGACTCAAAACTAGCAGCAGTTACAAACATTTATTATACCAAGACAGCAAGGGCAATTCAATTATTTTTTAATTATATTACACTTGAATAAGTTGCCAATAACTCCACAAAAATATAGACCACAAACAATTAACTGAAAGCTTAAAGTTTATAAAGTTCCAAGTAGCTAACAAATTGCAGCTTCTAAATAACTCGATATAATTTGGGATATAAAATCAGATTATATAATAGTGTTTCAAAGCATTGTAATATGCACTTAATACCAACCAATATTACCTACGTCTGTTACCAGATGGTTGAAACACAAAACAGACCTATGAAGACCCCCACAAATGCTTCACCCATGAAGGAGAAAAGTTGACAGTGAATTTCTGAGATCAGCATTCTCCATTAAGAACTTCTACATTCAATAATTTTCTTTCTTGGGAGATGAAACAAAAGCTTAAAACTAATAACCTAACCAGGGCAATATATCCCTACATCATTATCCTCAGAAACCAAAAGTAGACCCCTACCACCGCAAGTTGGTTTGGTCCAGGCTGGGGCTTATCAGGCCCTAGTTAACCCATCTCCATTACCCAGTGATAGCTTAATTGTTATTGCTTGTTATCCAGTGCATAGTTTCATAGATGCAATAAAATTAAAGATCTCAAGAAGAAAACAGATAATTTCACCAATTAGAATGTTATAACTTAAACAAGACCCCATGGCCAAACTTGCTGCACAAACAAAATTAATCACCTATATGCCATTCAAATCCTAGCAAAGCAGAACAAGATCCAAAAGTCCCAATAATGCAATTATTAAAGACACAGAAAACCACTCCTTCTAGGGTGCCCCAGAACACTACATGCCATGACAAATTCAGTCTCGTCTAGAAGAAGAAAAAGGTAGCTATGTGGTAAGATCGGTGTGGTTAAGCTTGTCAGTAGTCAGAAGAAAAATATAATACAATAAGTAAGCATGGGATACTCCAGAACGCATGCAATATCAAATCATATTGTGCCAAACCAAGCACCAGAAGCGTACAAATACTAATGAGAAAGGAATTAAAATTACCAAAGTAGATCTCAGTCGATAACCAACGCGCATGACATTTTGAAAGTACTGAGCTTCAAATAACACCCCAAATACCTGGATCAAGTTACACAAAGTCAGAGTCTATTCTCTATAAGCTGCTTCATATGAACTATAGGTTGTGCAATTCATTTCAAAATAAGAATTCTAGTTTGTATTGTGAAATCTATATCCAGTAAGAAGAGATTAAGGGCAAGGTGGTTACAGACAACAGAACAATGAGATATTTTGCACATATTGCAGGTACTAGGGAAGAATTTGAGTCAATGGTTGGGTCAACAAGAAGTAATCAAGTGGTGTAAAAATATGAAGTATATTTAAGCAGAATAAAGAATCATAACTAAACATAAAAAAATGCATTTGCATTCTCAAAAGCAGCAAATGAAAGCCAGCTTCCTCCAGCAATAAGTACTTAAGTATACTTGCATAAATTAGAAAATATAACCAAGACTATTTTCATACCACTCCAACGAAAATTGAAAAGGCATAGATATAGCCAATCCAAGCCGGGTTGCCTTGTTGCATAGACTGCAGATAGGTCATCAAAAAGTATAAGTATAATACACCGAAAAAATGAATAAATAATGAAAAATTCCGCAATTGCAAATCAGAATAAGAGGTCTCTTAGAATTCATTATTATATACAGCAACCAGAAAAGAACATATATCATCTATCCAGCAAGCATGGGGAAAAAAATAACAGCAGACCTGTAAGAGTTGGTTCAATATAAGAGGCCCCACAAACTGGGAAACATCGTTGCCAATCTACAAGATGATAAAAAGCAAAAATAGGTCAGAAGATTGAAAATAAAATTACAGGAAAATTTAAAAAAAAAATGTCAGTATTGATCAAAACCCTCAACAGAACCAAATCTTTTGTTAAGTCCACAAAGAAGTCTAACATGCCTAATAGTGAATATTTCATAGATATTCGGAAGCAACATTTCCCAGCTATCCTATGTTCAAGCCATGTATAAACACAAGGTTCAACCAGTGCTGTGATATTATAGCAAGCTTCAAACTTTCAGACTCCTTTTGAAGATAAGTTAATGCAGAGCACAAAGATTGCCATTAAAGCATAATCCAGATATTGAAATACCAGCCACCATGTTCGCTTCCTAAAAAGTATATAACTGAAGACAGACATAACTCAAGACAACCAAATGATTTGTCATACATATGACTGAAAGACATTATCCAGTTCTAATATAAAGAATGGTGGACCAGCATCTATGTCGCAAAAAAGGCCATAGGGTTTTTGTCTTTGAAGTTCAACAAACAAAAGTGATTCTGATGATATGCTCATACAATTTGTCATAACATCTAAAAGAGAATATTGTACTTTTTACTCATAAGTCTCAAAAAATTAACATCAAAATGTAAGGCAACAAAATGAGCCCAATACCTTCCAAAAGCCTCCCCACCAAAACCTACAAGTAAGAGGAAATCAATCAGATGCACATATATACAAGTAAAGCGGAAGCAACTCTCTATGTAGACAATAAAAAATCTCTCACCTATATAAGAAAATAAAAAAGTACTCTTAATCCTGTGGAGAAACATTTTCACATTATTTTTCCCTTTTTTGATTCCCCCCCTATTTTGTACTTCATTAATAAACTGTTAACCATATTGCTACATGAAAAAAAAATGTGGACCAACAACCACCTATATAAGTTTACCTTCCCCCAAGGCTACTATTCAGTGCTCTTAAAAGCCATGGTTTAGGCCTTTGTGATTCCTTAGCCCAACATTTCTGGAACCTACACAATCAACAAAAGACATCACACTACCAGGTAATTGCAAATTACCAGAGAATTCAATATAAAGAAACAAGCACACACTTTCTGTCGAGTGTTTCTGTCCGATCCCATGTATCCAACTTCCAAACGTCTTTCTCCGTTATAAATCTTTTATAGCCTTGCTCCATGAGGGGACTCATCCATGAAAAAATAATTCCTAGCATGAACATGGAACAGATTGTGGATTAGTAACTAAATCAATAGTCAAATAATTTATTCCCTTAATTCTCAAGAAGCCCACAAATGTGATTAGATTTAGAAAGAGAAAAAGGGAAAAATAAGCTGTCTGATTTTAAACACTATAATTCATTAAAGAGAAGAAAAATACTTTGAGCAAATAATGGGAGTAACCAAGTTGATTCAAATAGAATGTAATAAAAATAATTGTTGTGGGAAAAAGTATTGACAGCAACTGAACTCAACTTAAATCAAGCAAACTAAAAATCATATGTTACATGGAGCAACATGTGCTGTTTGGTCATAGGAAAACCATCCATTACATAACAGAATTTTTTTTTTCATATTTTTCCTATTTGAAGAGTAGAAATTTTTATCTTCTAAACATGTAATGCCATTTAAAAGCTTCTAAATGTTAGGCACTAAGAGCACATACGTGCATGTGTACGTACTGGAAAATATGTTGACATGTCTCTCAGGGCATATCTGCTCCCCCCCAGGAAGTTCTTCATATTCAGCATCGTCAGTTAATTCCGTCCTCATTGGGGTGTAACCAGGATAAGGATCCAAATCAGGAACATACACAAGCAAGAGTAATCCAAACAAAGCCTGAATCACAACAATAATCGCATCTCAAGATTAA
Organism: Cedrela odorata; assembly: GCA_035584115.1. Classification (NCBI taxonomy): domain Eukaryota; kingdom Viridiplantae; phylum Streptophyta; class Magnoliopsida; order Sapindales; family Meliaceae; genus Cedrela; species Cedrela odorata. The sequence goes on from JAXCLQ010000004.1 coordinate 3,805,527, forward strand.
ACAAGCGCAATTGTGTTTGAATCCACCCCAAGTTGCCCAGTTCTAAACTGGGGTTACTGTCAGACCCTACAAACTTGGTAACCAGGAAACTCATGGAATTTAGGGAGTGTATGAGCTTGAAAAGTATTTTTGGGCCCTTATCTTATGGCTTAAACTTTTGGGTCAAGTAAAAAATTAATGTGATATCAAAGATGGTTTGACCAAATGGTCTTGTGTTTGAATCCCCTCGATTCGCCCAGTTTAGCTGAGTTCTAAATTGGGGCTACTGTCAGACCCTACAACCTTGATGGCCAGAAGACTCATGGAATTTAGGGAGCGTTAGAGCTTGAAAACTACTGTTAGGCCCTTATCTAATAGCTTAAGCTTTTGGATCAAACGGTCACTAACATGCTTTACAATAGAACTGGCAACAAAACCAAAATATTAAAGCAATACTAGATTTCTCGGACATACCATCCTGGGACTTGTACTAAGACACTATGTTGCCATCTCCCATCCCTCCAACTAATTTTATACATCCTAATTATTGTACAACCTTAATTAGGAATGCAAAAATACAGGTCAGTCAAGTCTAGAGCCCATTAAATTATTCAAGGATGTGAATGAGCTAGAATACCTTCCCACCAAGCAAATTATGTAGCATTGTGACTAAAACAACTAGCATTCGATAATTAATAATATTTTATCAAAAAAAATACTATTGGTTTGTGAGGACTTGCTAGGCCACTCTAGGAGACATAGCATGCCTCTATCATGACCTAAGGGTTCACTTAACAGCCTAACACTCGTAAGTGAGCCAACCACCAGCCCAAGTCCCAAGATTAACAGGCCATAGATGAGATTATGATACAATTACATGCAGAAATAATAATAATAATAATAACCAACTGCCAGAGAAGAAATATGAGACAAACCTGAACAATGACCTCACTCATGTACAAATACAGTACAGAACTGCAGATACAAGATAAAAATGTTAGTCTATCTTTCCCTACAATATTTAATGCATAAGAATGAAAAAAAAAATACAACTGCTGCAAAAAATGACAATGCTGTAAATGGAGAGAGGAGAGAGAGAACCAAGTACAGAACCAGATAAATACAAACCTGTTGAAAAAGTTCTTCACAGACAAAATGAGATTGACCATCACTGCATCCCCCACCAAAGTATAAATCACTCCAAATCTGACAAACCAGCGGAACTCACGAATGTATACTTTAGTCTCTACTCCAATCATAACCAGCAAAGAGCACCAAGTAAGAGCTTCAATAATCAGGGAAACAATCTGTCATAAAACAAAGAAATTGAGATACTTTTGGGGAAACAATCAGCCGTAAAACAAAGAAATAAGATACTCTGGAAACAAAAGTTGCAGTATACCACTGGATCAGCTCAGCCTTATTTGGGAAATCTTGAACTAATCATTACTACACAAATTGAGCAAAAAACCTTAATTGAGAAACAATGGTTGCACATAGCTTCCTCACTCAGGACAAGTATTAGTGCATACCAATAAACACTATGAGATTTATAAGTTCATTTTTCAGTCAATTTTCCCAGCCGGGTTCAACACTATATTGCAATTACTGTTAACGCCGAAACAGAGAGATACGTATTTTAGTATAAACAGAATGTGGCTACACACATCAAAATATATGGACTAATTGATGCACAAAACAACAAAGTTATTCCTGCTTGGTGGATACACATTTTTATATTCTGGCAGAGAATAGAGATCATCTAGAAAATATGCTAGTAATATTTTAATGATGTTTAAAAGTTATCAAGTCCGTGTGAAATGGGAGCCTTAATTCAAACAGTGCAAATTCATGTGTTAATATTAAAATATCCATTTAAAAGACGAAAAATAACTATTGGAGACCTGCAAATCAAGATTTTGAGAAAATCAAGCAACATATAAGCACTTCAACTTGGTAGAATGACTAACACTAAAACTAACCAAAAATCATACACCAGAGGGATCAGAAAAGATAAAGAGAGGAGATTAGATGATAGTTTTTTGCAGAACTGAAAAACTAGAGAAATAAATTCTATTTGAAAGAAACATTCAAGCAATTTGGTTTTTACATAAAAGACCCATACATGCAACTCTTTCTCATACAAGTTGACAAAGGTACATATCAAACTTGATTTGCATATTCAAAAATATTATACACAAAAATTAGGGAGACACATGCAATGTCAATAAAGCAAATAAAAACTGATGACACAAGTTATTAACTCTCAGAAATCGAAAACCATACCTCAAATGGAGCAAGACCAGTCTGTCCATCCAAATCCAGAACCGATATACCCATAATCAATCTGAACAAAGGCTCAGCAGTACAGTAACCAGCCAGTAACCCCAACATGTAATTATAGAGTTTCGACCTCAAACAAAACCGTTGGGCTTTAAAATTTTTCTTGATCAACCATATTCGATAGAAACACAGGCCCATAAGAACCAAATGGGAAAAAGAGACCACCAGAGAGTCAGTGGCACAAGGTGTGTATGCACCAAAGGCATTGTCCACGGCTCTTGTCCATATCCCATTTGCCACCGGTCGACAATACCAAACCAACGGCTGGAAAGCCATTTCTTTATCTCTTATCTTCCACTACAATTCACTCAATATTCATAACCCACTGCCCTCTCTATTCTACTTTGCAATATAAACTCATTCACCACAAAATCAAGTTTGACTTTCCACAGTACACAAATCTCTGCAACAAAACAAATTCATATTCAGCATCAACAGAAAAGATTAAAAGAAAAAAAGAGCATACCATCCAAAAATCCCAATAGAAAACTTAAAGAAACTACTGTGCTTAGCTATAAGGCATCCGTACACATAACTATGAATTATTCCGCCAATTTGTTTTATCTTCAATTATCTCCTAAACTACTTATTTGCTTTTATGAGAAAAAAAAAAAATTCAACGCAAATCTTTACAGGAAGAATTGTTTTTTCTATCTGCAACCTTACCAAATAACAGTTGAAGGCAAAAGCATTGACTTTTTCATATTCCTATAACAAACTTTCCCAGTTACCAAACAGAACACAACTACCGTCAATACCAAAGAATTTAAGCGTCTTCTTCCTTGTTTACATCAACAAACAAACAAACAAACAAAAAAGAACTGAGAAAAAAATGCGACCAAAATCATCATCCATTAAACACCATATTACATCCACACCAACAAACAGCTATCAAAAAACAATTGAACAGTTCAGACTCCGAAAAAATATTTTTTAAAAAAAAATACTAAAAACAAGTTTTACTTCTTTTAACTCAAATCTCCGATAAAAACACCGAAGAAAGACAAAACTATGCAACTTCCAAGTCTTTTGGAAATGACAAGTGCAAAACCAGAAACATTCTCTTGAATAAGAAGCTGCGAAAAGAGTCCATAAGTCTTACCTTTAGAGCAGCGAATAGCTTTGTTGATCAGAGAAGACGTTTCTCTCTTCTCTATACTGGCAACTAAAAACTAGAAAAACTAAGCGTACGACAATGCATCACCGCTGACGATATTATTCGAATCACAAAACATTTTACGTTTTTTAAATAAGGATATAGTTCGTCTATTCATATCAAATAGGTCCATCACCCTTTAAAAATTACTAAATTACGCTTACAGTTGTCACACGCTAAAAATCTTGAACCACCAATTTGCTCGTATATGGCACCACAAATACCCCAATCGAGATTCAGCTTTCCCAACAAGCCCTACTGCTTTTAATAGTTTCAACTTATTCTGATTTTATTAGAAAAACGACTCTAATATTCGATCAATTTGTTTCTAAAATTCCTTCTTGACTTCTACATTCAATCTTTAAGCCCTGGTCACCTAGGAACCATACAGCTAGCTAGCTAGCATGCTCAATTTAACAAAAAAAAAGTAACGTAATATTGAATCTTGCTCAATGTACAACTAATGGTATTTTCGGCTTTTCACATGAGTATGGGGGCTATTTGATATGAATTGATGAACTATTTCCTCACATGCGAAATTAGAAAAAGGACTCAGATGTTATTAGCCAAAGTACATGTTATGGGGGTTCTGTTTTTGAATACGAGGTTTTGACGATAAAGGGTAGTGTACAGTTATATTTTGTCTAGGGTTCAACGTTCATTTTGTGAAAGGAGGGTAATTTTGATATTTCAGTTAATACCGTCTGGTAAGAAATGTGTGGCGCAGATTTGTTGGGCAAAAAGTACAACCATTGACTGATTCGGTCAATGATTAAATCATCCAGCTTTTTATAATTTTTTTTATTTTCTAATAAAAAAGTTTTTTTATTCTTTTTTCTTTTAATTTTCTAAATATATATAATATATAAATTAAATATCTCCCCATCTTATTTTTATTTTGGGTGCACGAATTTAGTATGAATCCAGAGTGTACAGAGTTACCAAACTACCAGATCCTCTATTTCTGGGCTCTGTGACAAATGATTCAGTATGAAGTACTATTGGACATAGTATCTTAAATTGTGTTACAAAGGTCAAACTTGGCAGACTATATGATGAATAATTTAAATTAAATATGAAAGAGTGGGAATGAATGAATGTTTGGTAAGATTAGAATTAGACTGGTAGGGATTGAACAGCTGAAATTAGTCTTAGTCTTAGTCAAATCATTTTATTAATAAATTGTGGGACAAGTTTTATGTGGAAATATAAATTAATAATATGATATAATCTTAATATTTGAACCTCCCATGTAGACCATACCACTAATATTAAACCATAAAACTTTCATTACAAATTAAAATAAAATAATATATTTTTATATTTCTTAATAAAAAAATTTAAAATAATTAACATAAAATTTAAAATATAAAACGTAAAAGTTGAAATAATTAACGTAAAATTTAAAATACATTACTTACAAATTTTGAAAAAATTAATTATATTTTACATACAATATTAAATATATTATAGTCAACCGTTTTATATATATAATACTAAGATATTAGAAGTCAATATTTTACTAAAACTATATTTTTAAAGATTCAATAATAAATCAGCTCAAATATTTGATGCATCAATAATATTTTTGGACATATTACTAGTAACCAGCACCTAAAAATTATAATATTTTATAAATTAATCTTATATAATACCAAAAGTAATATTATTTTTTATTAAGATTCATAATATTTTATTTTCTTTATATTTGTTAGATATAAAATTTTAAAATAAAAGTAAAATTGTTAGTGATTCTCTACTCAATTATTCTTAATTATTTTTTATTAAAAAATTATAAAAATTAATATATATTTTTCTCAAATCCTTTTCATTGTATATGATTTATGTGATATAAAATATTTTAAATAATAATTTAATTACTATTTATTGATTTTTAGATACAATTTAATTATGAAAATTTTAACAAACATGGTATTATTGCACAAATTGGACATTTTTAAATTTGATTTATTGTACAATAAAAGGAGAAAACATATGTAAAAAGAGGTGATTGATTGGCTTTGGGGATCTCAAGAATGACAATGAGGGGGATATTGATTTAGACAACACCTGAGATGAAACTTTGTCCTTTGTCTTATTTTTAATGGAAAGATTCTTCTCTTTAGTCAATGTCAACTTAGTCATCATTTTTTATTTTAGAATACTTTTCAATTACCATTGTCTTAATGTTTATGATGGAAAGATTCTTCACTTTTGTCAACTTAATCACCAATGTTTTCAAAGCACTTCTCAATTTTCAAAGCACTTCCCAATTACCACCACCCCACTTCCAATACATTATATACTACATAAATTTATTTGGCTCCCCTTGATTTTCAACAAGGAGCTTCTAATAATGATAGGGTTAATAATGATAGGGTTAATTATATTCCAAATTTTTTATAAAATGTAAATAGTGTCCCATTATGCACAAATCAATTGGTATAATAAATGTTTTTGAAAATTCTAAACAACAACCTCACAAAAACTTTGATTATAGAATGTGTAATAGGTAAGAAAATTAGTTTCTATATTATTCATAGATTCTTTTTTATCAAGTCAAAATATGCTTTTTGAAAAATCTATCAAGGGAGTGACTAGTAACCATTAAACATTGTTGAATTGATAGCATCTCATTATTGAATTAATGTCTTAAATAATTGCTCAAATCATGTTAGTGAATGCATGCACCATGAAAATACAAAGTCATCCTCTTTGTGTGATAACTTTAAAAAGTTCAAAAAAATAAAAAATTATCTCAAAATTTATTTTAATTGGTAACTTTATTTACAACTAATATTTTTCTACTCGATTTTAAAAACATAAAAATTAAAATATTTAATAAATATTTACTCTTACTTTGCGGATAACGCTCATCAACTACTCATTTATCTATATCGTTATATTTGACAACTACTAATTTTATTTCAAAATAACAATAGATTAAAAATTACAATATCATCAATTTCAAACATATTTTTTAATATGCCAAAAGAAGTGTATGATTATTATTATTATTTTTAATATGGGAGATGCAAAATGTTGGAAGAAATTTATTGTGGACACCACCAAATCTCAAATTGGGCCAAATGAAAAAGGCAGGATGATTTTTTAGGGTTTGTAGTTTCCAATTTAATAGACTTGTGAAATCGATAATGACAACACTTTCTTATTTTGTCTTTTGTGTGGCTCCAATTGCAATGAGGTGGGGTTCCCTTTGGTCACAATTCAAACAAAACAAAAATAATTGCCTACTTCTTGGTTTCTGACCAAAGTAAAAGATAAAATTGTCTCCATTTTCAGCAAAATAGACAAATGTGCTGACCTCATTTCATATGTAATGCCTTTGTTGGTGGGATTTTCTTGTGTAGAAAATGAAAGAAATCTCTTGCTTCCGCGAGTGTACTCATGTGACACACTTCCCCTTTATAATTGAGGTGCCGTCACTTTTTACTCTTAATGCATAATTGTTCTAAAGTTACTTAAAATTTTGAAAATATAATTTTATAAAAATATTTATAAACATACAATAAGAAGGTGTGTAGTTTTAAAACATAAATGTAGAGGTACAAATTTTCAGGATGATATCTTATTCTTGAAAGATAACTTTGATGTTCATTTTCACATGGAATCTTAAAAAATATGGTATTTATTATCTTTGTATTTAGTTGTCCGTATATGTGAAATATAAAATTTCTAATCTTAGCAAAAAGGGCGTGGGGAAATACTCTTTAAACAAAATTTCATACTCTATTTCATGAAAGCGTATAAAAATTTGTAAAAAATAAGATTCAATGAAAATTGTAGGTATTATTTAGAAGGAGATCGTCGTATTTTTTTAGATCCAATACGGGTCAAAAAGTCAAAATAAATTATTTCTCCTATAAAAAAAACGAATTCTTAAATTTATTTGGCGCTTAATTGTTAAAAAAAAATACAAAGTTCGATTCAATTGATCGTAATCAATTAGTTAACATTTTGGAAATTGTATTTTTCCAACTCCAATTGAGCTGAAATGAATTCTTTTTTAAGGAATCTTTAGTGGTGCCATATTTATGCTCCAATTAATATCAACATTTAGAATTTATTCTAGAATATGTTGCTAAAATAGTAGATGTTAATTTCAATAATGTATACATGTGCTAATTGTTGATGTTATGGTTCATGTTATAGTACATTCAACTGTAAATTTTGTTGATGTTATGGTTCATGTTATAGTACATTCAACTGTAAATTTTGCATCGTAATGCTTAATTTTTTCGATATAATTCTCAACTTTTTTTTAATTTATTTTTATAAGTTAGAATTGTAAAGAAAAAGTTGTAGGTAAATTAGTTAAATTTTATTTTCTATAAAGTAAAAGATCAAGAGTTTGATATATCAAGTTGTAGCTATCAACTTTGGAGAAAAAAATAATTTAATTTGGGATAAGAGGAAAAAAGAATAACAATTATTAATTTCACGAAGTATTAAATTCAATTTAGTGAAAAATCTTTTGAGATAACAATAATCTAAAATTTATTTTTTTTAAATTCTCTTAAAACGGTATTATATAAGAGGTTTATAATATAAATTTCGTTAAGAAAGGAAGGAGTTTAGTTTATTTTTTAATAATATCTAAAAAAATATTTAAAAAAATTTATTATGTTATTATAAATAGTTAATTTTAAAATAAATATATATGTGATAGTTAAATTTATTGGTCTTGGATTTTTTTTATTATCTATTATTAACAAATAAAAAATAAATTAATAAACAAATTTATATACTGGTCTAGAGTTTTTAGATACATAGGCCAAGTGAGGCCCAATGCAGATGGGCCTTCTTCTAAGGCCCACCTCAGGGCTCTTATTCTTTGACTCAGCGAACTTGATGGCAACGGAGGCTTTTCTAGTTGGAATGGCTCTCCGATTAGCAGATTCTGAAGATCAACAACTCCCAATCATAACTTTGCATTCGCAAAACACACACGGTTAGTTAATCACATTCTGCCTAATTTTCTTTTCTTTTCTTTGATTCTTTGTTGTGTTTTATGTAATAATAATATAATATTAATAAATTAATTTGTATTAATAAATTTATATTTATAATACGACTACTTTTTAATACTTCGTTGTACTTCCATCTTATAATAATTGTAGTTTATACTTTAATAATAAACAAAATTTTAATCGGTTATTGTTGTAGAGAAAATTATAAACCATAGTTACCCAACCCAATTATTATTTAAACCTAAGTTAATTATTCAACTTCTATAAATTAAGCCGAAACCCAATATTAAATATATTTATTTCATATTTTGACAAAAATAAAATTTTAAATCTATTTTTATTTATTTGACAAAACCCTAAGCCCTAGCCATCTCCTTATTTATTTATTTCTTTAAGTACGAGGGTGATATAACTTTACATATGGGCTAGGCCGAGGTAGGCCCAAGCACAGATAAGCCATGCGAGGTCCAGCTCATGACTCTAGTTCTACTTCTTTCATGAATTGTGAACAAATCTCGCAGTCACAGTCAGAGTCACCTATATGTGTGAAGCATTCACAACACTCAGAATAAATTGCTGAAAACGGTAAGTAAATCTCATCCTACCCAATTATTTTGTTTTCATTTTCCGAAGATTATAGTTTACTTGTTTTAAGGGTTCGATAATTATGAGAAAACAAAAATTATGTATGTCAAAGACATCTAATTCAGTTAAGTTACGTGGGTAATTGAATAAGTTTTCTGGGCGGCCCGAAGACTTGAGAATTTATTTATGCAATATTATTCTATTATATGTTGGGTATTTCAGTTTTCATATTTGATTAAAAGATGTTGACTATCAGTTGTTAGTATTGTATTTCTGAGTATAATAAAATCATGCACATTCGATTACTTATTTGTACTACCTGGTAATAAAAATATACTTGGTAGTAATGACTTTTATTTGTTCTGTTTATGATATTCCAAATCAACCCAGTTCTTAAATTCTAGATAATTGCAATTGCAAGTGTTTGTTTGATTATGCCAATCACTGATTGCATGAATTAGAAGTTTGTAGACCTCATGTGAAAAATGATAGTTGTGTTCTATTGAGTGTTACTGAGAAATGGTAAGTAACCAATATATCTCGCTATTTAACAAACATAGTTGGGTAATTCTGTAAGTGTTTACATGTCGTGGACTGTTTTTTTTAATCAAAGTATATCTACTATCTGTCTAAAGGACTTTGTGTGTTTTGTCTTTTTTTTACCTGCTACCAAAATATTCCTAAGATCCATGCTCCATAGATTTTTTTCTCCAAATATTGGTTAAGTTGAGAAGAAAACTAATTGGTGATTTACTCAAGTATACAAGTGATAGTGCTAATCAATTTTTTTAAGTTGTACAAATAATATGTTTTTATAGAGCAATGAAAACATAAAGAAAAGATAAAATAGGGAAAATGAAGATTTGAACAATCTGATTACAAATGAGCATTGATACTTTGGAACTTATGTTGGCAAGAGTACTTTTTTAGACAAAATGCACAGGGTTGAGTTTTCTGCCTGGATGCTTGTGTCCTATTTCCTTAATATGTCAAAAAATCCATAGTACTTGTTATTTCTTTTTTTAAAACCCATAGTTGCTCAGATTTGTGATAATTATAATCGATTTCTTTGCTTGTTGTACACCAGATAACAGAAAGGAATTTCAGCCACTTTGATTCATTGACTCCTGTTGTTCTACACTTTTATCGATGAAGGAAGAAGAAGTTAACCGATGCCAAATTGAAGAATGGTACCCAAAATTCAAATCCGTGTCCATTAGAACCCTGATTCATGAACTTCCAGAGTCGTTTATTGAGTACCTTCTTGATGATTCTGGGCCCTTCCTCCTTCCTGTGTCTGTTTCAAATGACGATGCCCTACCAAATAGAATCCATAATCCTTATGAGGAAGAAGATTATCTGGTATCAGAAGGATCTGGAGATGAAGCAGAACATTCAACTCCCCCATCTTTCCCTGATCTAGAACTAAAGATTAAGGAATCTATTGAATCCCTTGGGGGTGCAGTTTTTCCTAAGCTGAATTGGAGTGCGCCAAAAGACTCTGCCTGGATTAGCACATCTGGGACCCTTCGCTGCACTTCATTCAGTGAGATTGCACTCTTACTGCGGTCATCTGATTCTTTGGTCCATGATTTGTGTCATGCATATGATTCATGCAGTGATAAGACATTGTCTAGACCGCCAAGTTTCTTCCTTGCCCTCCGCAAGTGGTATCCATCTTTACGACCGGAGATGGAGTTCCGTTGTTTTGTACGTGGTCGGTGCCTTGTTGGAATTTCCCAGCGTGAGGTCACAACATTTTATCCTGCTCTATGTGAGAAGAAGAATGATCTTGAAGTATTGATCCAAAATTTTTTTGACAACAATGTGAGACAGAAATTTGAATCAGAAAATTACACATTTGATGTTTATGTTATAAAGGATGAGCGGGTTAAAGTTTTGGATTTTAACCCTTGGGGTGCATTTACATTGCCACTGCTTTTTACCTGGGAGGAATTGGAGCAGAATCTTGAGGAAGAAGGTACTGAAGTGGACTTTAGAATTGTGGATAGTCAGTGTGCTGTTAGGCCAGGTTTGAAGACAGCTGTACCATATGACTACCTGGATACGAGCCCGGGGAGTGGTTGGGATCAATTTCTTAGGAACGCTGACAAAGAGCTTCAACGACAGACCCAGTCTCCTGCTGCAGGTTCTTGAGGATTTTTTTTTCTTTTCGAATTTTGAGGTGGATATTGAGTTTTACTTCTTTAAATATTCTTTCTAATGGGCAAGCTCAATGTCTAATTTTTTATGTTAATTTATTGCTCCAAACAATAAAGTGCATTTGAGAAATTTACATGTCATGAAACCACCACTTGTTATTCAGTAACATTTCTGTTATTGTATCTTCTTTTTCTTTGTTACTGGTTGATTTGATGGTACAATAGATAGCTAGTGATTATTCTCTTACTTGGGCACTAGGAGACCGTCCCTAGTTACGCTTACCCTGGTAACACTATTCTATTCTATTAGATGCTTAGCAAAATTAGCTCCTTCCGAGTTTCTATTATCCGTTCCCTTTTATGTTTTTCAATCCTAGAGTAAATGCAGTTTGATGCCTGCCATTTATCTGGAAAAGAGAAAATGTGGTTTTATCTCATGAGCTCCAATGTCTGCCGTGTAACAAAATGTAGAATTCAATATTGCAAAATCATCTGTTACATTACCAAAAAAGTTATATGTTGAAGTTAATCCAAATCCCTAAGGCATCCCTAATTTTGTTGAAGTATGATCCAAAACCCTGCAGGTAGCCCTAAGGTTCTACTTTAAAAACAGTAGAAGCTCAAATTAACATAAAAGTTTTTTCATTCTAAGGTGTTGCAGTCTGCTGATAGGGAACGCTGTATTAAATGTTTCCAGCTTAAACACCATGAACATCAAACCAAACTTGATTCAGACACATTTATATGTATGATTTCTGAGAGCTTAGGAAATGCATTCAATTAACGTTATCTGAAACCTACGAAAAAATGTGTGCAACCAGTCCTATCTGAAGCTCCAGTAAAGGCTTCGACTGTAATTACTTGCTGATGTCGGTGTTCTGCAGAAAAAATGTTTAGCAAATTGCAAGTTTTTTTCTTTCGGTCATCTACCTCTCTTCATATTTTATGCTGAAAGAAAGGTGTTGTCCCAGAAACTTCACAATAATGCAAATCCAAACGTGTATATTATCTTTCACTTGTGTCGTTTGCCCAAAAACCAATTACTTAAGAAGTTGACCAAAATGAAATACAATAATACGAGTCCTTGATGCTTATTAACATTCTTTTTATGATCAATCTAGGCCAATTTTCATTGCCATTTACGTCCCTAAAATGGAGTACAACAATGAGAATAATCATCCAGTAGTCCAAGAACCACGAACTACCACACCTGAACCAACGCAATTCCGGCAACCCGCTGGGGCCAAGAACATTAGATTAATGAAAAAATGTAATACACATACATTTTTATATGATCCATACAAAAGCCAAGCCATTCCTATTTTAACTCCCCCGTGCACTCTAAAACAACCAAAAGAAATGTCTTTATCTTTAAGACGTTACAAGGAAACAAGGGATTAAATACTTTTTTAAGAAAAAGCTGCTTCATCTTGGAGAGTATCAATCAATGCAACCTCGTAAGTTCCTCAACTCTCTTACAAAGCTCCTCAACTGAAACACTCATTGCTTTGGAGATCTCATCCATCCTAATTCGGCTGAGATCTAGGAATGATTCAATAAGATCACCGTCCAGGAAATTCTTTGCGTCTGCAGTTTTCTTCTCGTTGTTAAATGATCTCCACTGCTCATGATTCAAACCTCCAACACCCTTTATTACCTTCCTCAGGTTTGACTGGAGTTTCTCTAAGAAGAGGTACTGCTCATGAGGAAGAGAAGCAATAACTCCAATCACGCCATTTACAGTACCAAAAATGACAGTTGGAATCTGGTCCACATCAGAATCTGGCAAGCGCATCACAAGGGAACCATGTCGAAACCGATTCACAAATTCCCCAAGGTGGTATTCACCAACCACCTCAAGACGACCTCGTTCTTCATCTGTGGCACCTTCACTATTCTTCCGCACTGTAACGAGGTTAAAGTTGTTCTCAGCACCAAGGTAAATGTCGTCATCAAGAATTTCAACAGCTGACATCCAATTTGCATTATAGTCACGGGCTCGCTCTTCAATAGCACCTTCCTCGTGCTGAAAATAAAAGAGAGTGATCCTTAGTTAATCAGCTAGAAAATAGAATTACTGTGCAGTAGATACACAAAACCGCATAAAAAAATAACTTTGCAGATCATGATTACTAAGACAAAAGAGAGAACAATTAGAACATGCATAATCTTGGAAATTGGTAATGTATGAGGAACCATAGGTTACTAGTTTATGTATTTGAGGGCCAACAATTTACCTTGTAGATTAACAAGGAAATTGACTTCATCAGATCGCCAACGACAATAAAATCTCCACGAGTTTGTACATAGAGAGCAAGTATGTGACCATGATGTCCACATTCAGATTGCAATTCGCGGGAACCATCATCCCGTAGCATCCACTTGTACAACTGAATTTTTTGATTGATAGCGGCAAGCAATTTGCCATTGAAGGCATTTAAAGAGTAAACAGCTCCCTTAGTTTCCTTCTCTGCAATGAGCTGTAATTTTCCGTCTTCCACAATGAAAACCAATATCCTGCCCTGCAATTTGTTGATTAAAGAGTACATATATCAGAAAGAGAAATCAGCAATCTTTCACGATTTCAGTTCTTGATATGAAAATAAAGATAACTGCACCAAATGTTATCTTCACCTTTGTTGGCTCATTTTCTTCTGGCAGAACATATGCAGTACCAACACAGTAGTAAATGTTGCTATCATCAGAGAAAGAACAGCTAAGTATGGAGCAACCATACTCAAATGTGTCAAGTGGATAAGTTGATATGAACTCAAATGTTTGGTCATCTAACAAGCGAACAAAGTGCATTTCAGATTCTTCTGCACTTGACTGGTTTTTTAAACTACAGATGGCAAAAGTCCGGGACTGTTCCTGATGGCAGATACGACGAGCATGCTCCCCAAGTGGTATAGAGCGGATGTGAAGCTTCTGGATGTCATCAATTGTGCCAATGGTAAGCTCACCTTCTTTTGCAATTGCAAGGCTACAGATCAAAAACCACTAAACAAATTATTACAAGGGATAAAAGTTAAACTAAAAAGCACTCTGCCAGTATCAAGTTTCTTCTCCAGACAACTTTAAGATGCTAAACAATAATAACTAAAGCATGTTGACACCACCCAAGAACATACATAATAAGATGCCACACTCATTTTAACCTCATAGTTACAACTTATTATAAAGTGTTTGATAATTTTGTGGAATGGTATAAGAGGATCTGTGCCTAAATTTTTTTTTATAATTAGCCCATTTTTCCTTGAAAAATGATAATTATATTCAATAATTCACCCCATAGTGGGGTTAGACTAAATCGTTCACATAAATAGAGACAGCGAAAAATACTACACTATCTATTTACATTGCCTAAATGATGAAGGATGGAGGTTTACCTGTCTGGAAAAGCAGCAGAGTTGAAAGGGCACATGTGACTGACTTCTTTCAAATTTACATTACTGTAAAGCAGCTTCTTGTTACTGCTATAAATCACAGTTGGCCTATCTGATGCAGCGAATACATGCGTGGTATTCTTGGATGAGAACGTTCGGAGTGTAATAGGCTGGGTTCCAAGAGACACTTTTTTCCTATCCGTCAACTCACCAGTGTTCATGTTCAATAGAAAGTTTAAAAGATGACCATCTCCAAGCGCACATAACAAGTAAGATATCTGAAAAGGAATTAGCATGAGACTTGTAGGCATAAAACCCAAGTGAACTATAAATGCAAGACAACAACAACACAAAGATGAAAGAGGCAGATGCATTTGCTCAGCATCCATCCATGCTTAAAGAATTAATTTCATTTTCATATGAATTCCATTGTACTAATAATCACACATGTTCGGAGATTAGTCCTAAAAATTCACTTTGGTATTTTAAATGACACTAGCCCTTCACATGTGTCACATGTTAGATTATGGTCCTCAGACCTAATATATAAATAAATATAGAATACAGAAAGTTCAAGCACAAGCATACCCCTTCAAAGGCACACAGAAGAACAGAGCGAGGTATGATTTCTCCTCCCAAATGTTCCTTAGTGATGAGGTTCAGGTCAGGGAGTGAAAATATCCTAACACTTATATCTGTCCACATTCCAACCGCAGCTATCTGACTATAGTTAGGATTTTCTCCAATAGGATTAATGTCAAGGCATGAGATCTCATACTCCAGCTCTGCATGCTTTACTTCTGTCAATGTTCCATCACCAATTTCTAAATAAACTAAATGCCCACCACCAGTTGCCAGTAAAACCTGCCATACAAGTAGTGCAACAATTACACCAGTAGCTAAAATAAGAACATGCCACACAGGAAGTTAATGCAGAAAATACCAAGCAAGCACATTTTTTTTAATTTCTAAGTTATTTTTTTCTTTTTGGTGACCTCATAATTCATACCAGTTACATTCCCAAAAGAATTGATTAACTAGCAACCAGCAATAAAAAGTGCAAACAGACACCAACATGATTTCTTAACAAATACATCCAGAATTCTTAACAGTACATGGTTTCTTTTGTTTTGCATATCATTTACGATACTTGTATTTCTGATTAAAATCTGTTTAGATTGCATTGTGAAATAATCAATAATAGTAATCTGAATAATACATAGATACCAACTTCAAATGCATATGTGACCATGCAATTATGTATATATATCACTGCTCCATTCCCATCCCCAACCTGCTTTAATGCCTAGTCAATTGAGGTTTCTGATAAGTAGATTGAAACCATTTCAAATTCAGCACTCAATAACATAACAACTTCCCTCATTACTCTCACCATACCTACAGAAGAATCAAGCACACAAAATCAGAAACCCTTCCTGATAAATGATAAACTTCCTAACCAGAAGATCACAAGTTATAGAATATCAATTTCCACATTTGCTCAACTAAAAAGATTCTTGGCACTTAAAACTTGCTACAATAACTATGATTTTCAAATTCCGAATAATCTGACACAGAACAGCCAATAGATGGGATCAGCAGTCAGATTGATCGTGTCTTTATTTTTTCTTTTTACTGCAAAATATATGTGGAACCAAAATAAAATTTAATGACAATTATAATTAAAAAAAAAAAAACATACATACAAAATGGAAAATAGAAAAGAACATATGGAAACATGTTCTCTGCATGAATATTTTGAACAATGACAACATTCTTACATGTAACAAATTAAAAATTGCCATACAACCACAAAACTACCATACAGAGCCAGTTTGTTTCCTACCTAGACAGAAAATATGCAACTTCTTTCATAAGGTTAGGTCTTCCATGAAGAGAAGTAACCGAGTAGCGAATAAGAAAGCACAACACCACACTTGTACCATAATAGGCAACCCAGTCATGTGCTTATAGAATGGGATGGGAAACAAACCTGGCTTGCATTAGCAGTTGCAACATTAACTGAATACCCTGACGGAGCTTTCCACTCATTTCGGAACTCCCTGGATGTAGAACTGACAAGTCTTACAGAGCTTGAAGTGACCTGTCATGGAAGTTTGATCGACCAGAGCAGAATAATAAGACGCTTGTTCTCATTTAGTAGAAAAAAAATGTAAATATATAAGCTGGTAACTTAACTTAAACGACTGTTAATATTTAACTTAACTTACAGGCTTAAGCTAGTAGGTAAGGGCCCAAGCAATAATATTAAGCTCTAGCCCTCTCACGTGCAAGACTAACACCAAACGAGCTTGTCAAGTGGAACAGCCCAAACAAAGATAGAAACATATATAAATGCAAATCATGTGGAGGGATTTGAACACAAAACGTCTTGATCAAACATGGTTCTCACACTCATTGCTTGACCTATAAGCTTATTCTTTTAATAAGAGCCCCAAAATAGTGTTAAGCTCTAACAACCTTAATGGAAAATATATATAACCCCAAATGAACATCCTTGTAGTCGGGTCAATTTACAGAGAAATATTAGTTAAGAGTTAGAACATATATGCCCAAAAGAGCATATAAAAGTTATCTTTGGGAGTCTGTAACAAAAGAATTCCAAGATTTTTTTCATATACAATTCAGCTGCAAAGGGGTCTAGTCTGTACCGTTACAATGTTTTTGTTTCAGTGGTCTGGGTGCGTGCTTAGAGTCTATAATCCATTTTCAGATTTATACAAGCAAAATTTTATAGTTTTCATCCCTCCTTACAGGTCTGTTTTTGCTAGACCAGTGGACAGCTGGTCCACTTTTGTACTTTGTGTTTGTTTAATATCATGCATTTTCAGGTTTCCTACCACTAAAGCAGGGAAGAAGAAAGGAAAGAAAAGGAGTGAGTGAATAAAAAAAATGGTAAAAACCTACTTGTACAAGTTGATTGTAAACAGCATCATGGCAAAACAAAGTCTGCGCTTGAGAACAGAAGCCCTCTATCTCAGTTTCTTCCAGTTCATCCTCAAGATTCATTGCCAAAATTCGGGTCTCACTGATAAAACTAACCACCAGGAAGGTATCAAATAGATCATCAGTAGACGATCTTAATGACCACATTCCTTTAATACCTTGCAATTCTACTGATGCCTACAATGTTTAATATGTACACCAAAAAGTGAATTTTGTGACAATATATAAGTGCTTAACAGAAATTCAGGGAACAAAAAAAAATTCTTAAATAAATCATACCTGTTCATTAATTCCTATCCCATTTCGAACTATGCGAAGTGAACCATCCTTGTAAGCTCCAGAGCAAGTTACCACCTGACCTTGGCCTTGCCTCTCAAGGTCAACCACAGCAAAGTCAACAATGGGCCCCAAATTGACATACCTTTCCAAAACTTCAACATATGAACCTTTAGCATCGGGTTGTAGATTTAGCTTTATAAGCTGTTTTAGCACCACATAGAAAGTCAACATTTAATTTTAAGATCTTAAGTATATTGAATTTCAAGATAACTTGCAATATTAAATAGGTGGCACCCAACAACACAAATTATCTCGAATACAGCGAGATTAGAATACTTCTTGTCTAAATGACAAGTTCAGAAAATGTTTTCAACATATACACTGAGAAAACAAACAAACATAAAAAAAAATATTAAGTCCATCAAACCTGTGAATCTCCATAGCTTGAGCCAATGTACACAACTGCATTATCCAGATAAGATATAGTAGATGCAATAGATGTTTCGCCCAAAAGCTCAATTTTGAGTCCAGTAACCCTGAAGACAAATGTAGATGGCACAACCATAAGAGATCCCATCAATGTAAAATGTCCATGGGTCAGAACTTTATTTTTTTTTTAAATTTCTACAGCCACAATTTATTCAAGGTATGATGTACATTTACAGGATTTAAGGTACGACATTTGATCGTAAATACAAGACAGAAGTCCGAGTGATCACTTACTTTTCTTTCTCATGGGTTATAACCAGCAGGTGAAGTAGTCCAGCATGATCACCAAGTAAATACCTAGAACCATCAGCATCAACTCTTCCATAGGCTTTTGTGATAGACTAGAGTGCAGACCGACATGATGAAGAAAATAAGTCAAAACACATTCATAAGCAATTGCCAGTTGCAATTCTTTTGAAAATTACCATGCAATGCTTATATAAAACTGGCACCAACTCTAGAAGTAACTTACAGGTCTGATTGGGATTACTTTAAAAGCATTTGCACTACAGTAGAAAATTGTCTCTTCTCCGATTATAAGGACGCCACATAGAGGTGGAGGAACTGGTATGAGCAAGTCAGCTCCATTGTCCAGATTATTCCGAGACCAAGGCCCCTCAACAAAATCTTTATCCTTCAAAGCAACTTCATAAGTTTTCACATGCCGTGCATCTTTATTATCCTACAACAATAAGAGTGCAATGATAAGACCATCTAAACCATTCAATCAAGGATAACTGTTTTGATACATGACCATAATTCATGAAAGATATCTTCAAAAATAATTTAATAAAACAGCTAAACATTTGCACAACACGTATATGTCTAGCCATCAAACATCATCAAGATTTGTACAAAGATAGTTTCAAGAGAGCAATCCGCCTTGGATAATCTAAAATGTGAGACACAATCCAAAGCACCAAGAATATTGCAGCAATACATTCAATAAGTATACTCTATTGACACAGGCAAAAACCAATCATGAGGCGGACCAAGGAATGCCACTTCTTCATTACTTTAGAAATAGAATTTAAATATGAAAAGGAAAGTATGCTCTATATGTAATTGAAATGTTTACACATGCATTTGGGTGTACGCACACACGTGACTCTCCACTGTACTACATCCAAATTATATAAAATTTCTCATAAACACACACATCTTACATTGGGGCTCTCCATATATCCTTTTCAACTTCAAAGTGTCCAGATCAAAATTCACAATAAAGGGGAATATAAAGAACATTAAGAAAATATTTACATAAAAAGAAAAACAGCACGGAGAAATTTAGGGACCTGGTAGAGCACTACAATTGTTGGTTTTGCACAACCATGAAGAAACTTGACGTCCAAAACTTGAAGCTCCTCGAGCCTGAAACAAAGTCACCATTGTATTACTTGGAATCATTTTTCAGCTAGATTACAACAAAACTAGAAAACATTTAAAGCAAGAAATATCTATGCAATAGAGAATGAAAACATTAATATATGAAGCAACTTCGATGTATATCACAATAGAAAATTCCCTCTGCTGAGGTTATTGTATTACTTGGAATCATTTTTCAGCTAAATTACAACAAAACTAGAAAACATTTAAAGCAAGAAATATCTATGCAATAGAGAATGAAAACATTAATATATGAAGCAACTTCGATGTATATCACAATAGAAAATTCCCCTCTGCTGAGGTTATATTCAATGCCCTATTTGTTAAACCCTGATTATCCAACAATTGCAACACTTCTGGATGAATAATAATGTGAAACTCTCCCACCAATGAATAACAAGTGTGCAATTTAGTAGGCTTGAATTCAATCAAACAATAAACACAAACTCATGGCAGACAAAGGCATGCGTTTTAAAAGAAGCTAGAATAGAGCTCTGATATTTCCCAGCCCAAACTGTACCTTATCTATATTAACAACATATGTAAATAGAGAAATAGGTATTTGAAGTCTTGAAACTAGTAACCACTACACAGAAAAATATTGTAGTCAAATCTTTCCATCTGAAAGCTTGTGGGAAGAATTAAAGGAATACCTAATGTTAAATGCTTCTTTCAGCTGTCCTTTATTATCAAAAGGAATAACCTGGAGAAAGAAAAAAATAATAAGAAAACTGACTCTTAAAATCTTTAAGTGATTGTAAAAACGCAGGAATATATTTAGAAATTGAGAATGAAAATCAAACCCAAAAAATAAAAAAGATAAGAAGAGAGATAGTTGAGTGAGCATCAAACCGCATACCTTGAACAACCCATCATACAAATGGAGTCCAATTAATCTACAATCAGGATCAATTATGCCAATCTACAGGGAAAAAAAAAAAAAAAAGAAGGGGGTCAAAAGAGGAGAAAGTGAAAGAAGTTAGTGGGATGACATTTGCCAAAATTTTCATTAAACATAAAAAGGAAAACATTTCAACCATATGGAGTAAAAAAAATATGCAGAGGAACATACTTGAAACCACCAGAAGAATTCATGAGAGATTTTATACCTGACCATTGTCAGTAGGACGACCTATACGGTCAGAGACATCCCCCATTGCTCTACACAATAAGCGTGCAACTTCATCAGAGCAAGAATGCAACAAATATATGATATCAATAAATAAAAACAATTTCAGACAGTTATCCATTTCTCTCACACATTAAAAAGAAAATGACAAACTTTTTAAAATCACTAGATCAAATGCAATTTTGTGGCATTAATGAATTTATCAATGAGCAGAGTCAACTTTCAGACACAGAATTGTATGCAAAATCCTAACTTAAAATGATAATTAAGGGGAGAGAACAAAAATAAATAATAGCAGACATAAGATCCCAAACTTAAACAAAATTCCCTATTTCTAGGGCATTATTGAAATATCTCTATCTCACATTTGCATTCTCAACCAAAAAAGAAACTGCTAACAAGAAAACAAAATTATTCAAAGCAATGAATCTCTTATTTACTACCATTATATAGTATTCTTCATGCAGAGCAACAAACCTGCATTTTATAGCAAAAGTTGGCATATCAAATGATACATATCTCATATCTCAAGACAAAATAATCCCAAGAAATGATATGGTATACTTTCACAAACTGCAGAAAATTTCCTAGATGAATCACTGATCCTTTATTTTTTTGCCATACTCATTAACAGCTGTATAAAAGTCAAACATCCACTAAACAAAGGATGAAAGCTAAAATCATTGTTCCTTTATTTTTTTGCCATACTCAATAACAGTCATATAAAAGTCAAACATCCAATAAGCAAAGGATGAAAGCTAATTGTCATTATATTTTTTTCAAGATTGAACCTGGTAATAAGCTCAGATGACTCGGCATCCCATTGAAGAACACAGAATTTGTATCTTTCTGTTGCAATAAAAAGAAAATCCTGCACTTCACCCTGATATGAACAGAAAAAACTAAATTAAACCTAAAAAAATGCATATCACACATGTAACAGTGTAAGTTTTAGGGGCATAAAATCAGCAACTCACGTGAGGACGGAAAAGTTCAAGTGTTGCAATTCTTCCATAAATCGGTACATCCAACATAGGCTGCACAAGAAAATTATCACTCAATAATACTTTAGATTTTAGTTCTAACCATGAAGCAAATTTTACAAATAATGATTTATTACGGAGATAATTTAGGATAAGATGATATTTTATTTAATATTTGATTTGCGAATTTTATAGATGTTTTTTTTATTATAATTAGATTGTAAATAGCATAAAATTAGGCTGTAAATAAGAATTATAATTGTTTTGTAAGCCGGCAAATATGGCAACTTTCTGTAAATTCTCTTCTATATAATGTAAGGAAACCCAAAAGAAAGGGCATTCAGACCAATTTATCATGTTATCAGAACTCTTACTCTGATATTCATCTTTGTGGTCTCAATCCTTCATGTGCGACGAGAAAATAATTTCTTTTCTGTTTTTGCAAGTTCCATCTTGCTCTTGGATCATCCCACTTTGTGGGTTCATAGTTTTGTGGCTATCGGCGATTGGTTCTAGATAGAGAATTGTTCTCTCTTGCGGGTCTTCTGTTTTTTTGGTGGTTTTCTTTTGGTGGCTGGGTGTCTATCGGCCTTCTTTATGGCAATCGACCCTCCTGTGGTGATGATCGGCCGTTTCTGTAGTGGTTACGAGGTGCTTGATTACCTCTATGACGTTGGTTCTGGATGTGACTTCTGTTAATCTCTGTGATTTCGGCATTTCACTTTGCTTATTGCTTGTGTTGAACAGGTATCATCACAGGCCTGTTATTGTGTTCCTTGCCGTGACTGTCTGAATCTCTATAATTTTCATCATTTCAATTGAGTATACTATTGTTTGCTTCACTGGCAAGAATTTTCCAACATGAGAATTTCAGTTTAAGATGTTTTTGAAAGGAAAGGATTTATTGATAGTTCTGTTCAAGTTCCCACTAATGAAATAGAACTTGCCCAATGGGAGGTCAAAGAGCTAAGGTGATCTTCTGGCTATTAGGAACGATCAAGCCCCATCTTATCACCAATCTTCGATGTTTTACTACAGCTCAGGTTATGTGGGACTACTTGCAGCATATTTATCACCAAGACCACAGCGCTCGAAAATTTCAATTGGAATAGGAAATTAGCAATTCTAATCAAGGTAATTTGACTATTGACCAACTTTATTATGGTTTTATTAATCTTTGGAGTGAGTATTATACTATTGTTCATGCTAAGGTTTCCACTACAGCACTCGTGGCTCTTCAAGCGTTTCATGCTGAGAGTCAACGTGATCAGTTTTTGATGAAGCTTCAACCTGAATTTGAGCCTGTTAGAGCCGGTTTATTGAACTGTAATCTGATTCCTTTTTTGGATATTTGTTTAAGAGATTTATTGCATGAAGAACAACGGTTATCCACGCAGATGAGTGTGACTTCTGAGAAGGTCGTTTCTGCAGCTGTAAACGTAGCCTATGCAGCACAAATGAAAGGAAAGAACAAAGTGCAGTGTTTCTGTTGCAAGGAGTTCGATCATATTGCTTGCTACTATCCTAAGAAAATTTGCAATTATTGCAAGAAAAAGGGTCATATCATCAAAGACTGTCGAGTGTGGCCTCATAATCGCCAATCCCAAGCCTTTAAAGCTACTATTCAGCCCTCGTCTTCTTTTGCGCCCCCCATTGTAAGCTCTAATTCATCTATTCTCAACACTTGCCACGGTTCAATAGATGATTATGTCTGCTTTTACGGCTTGAGGCCTGCAAGGTACAGGTACTACCTTCACTTCTTCTTGGATTGTTGATTCAGGCGCTTCTAATGATATGATTTGTAGTACAATTAGTCTACATGATGTTCGTAAGTATGGAGACACGCAAAATATTCAGATTGCTGATGGCAGTACTCTTCCTATTACTGTTGTTGGTAATTTGGGTTCTTCATTCCAAAATGTTTTTCTCTCTTGGATTATCTACCAATTTGATTTCTGTTGGACAGTTGGTGGATCATAACTATGATGTTCATTTTTCTCGTGGTGGTTGTCTTGTGCAAGATCAGGTGTTGGGGACAGTGATTGCAAAGAGGCCTAAAGTGGGGCGTCTATTTCCTTTACAATTTTCCATTCCTAATGTAATTCTCTTGCATGTACAGCTACTGCCAATAATAATGAAGTCTAGCATAAGAAATTGGGTCACCCCAATTCTGTTGTCTTAACTCATCTTATGAAACATGGTTTTTTGGGCAATAAAGATTCATTTACTTCTTCTCCCGTTTCTTTTGATTGTGGTACTTGTCATCTTGGTAAAAGTAAAACTTTACCTTTTTCCTACGCATGGTAGTCGTGCTTCTAATTGCTTTGAGATTGTGCAGACTAATGTTTGGGGTGTAAGCCTTATTGTTTCTCATGGTCAATATTGTTATTTTGTGACGTTTATTGATGATTTTAGTTGATTTACTTGGATATATTTTCTCTGTTCTAAAGCTGACATGTTTTCTGTCTTTCAAAACTTTGTTGCGCTTATCGAGACACAGTTCAATACTTGTATTAAAATCTTACGCTCCGACTTAAGAGGGGAGTACATGTCTCATTCCTTTCAAATGTATCTTAAAAAAAAAAAAAGGAATCATCTCCCAATGTTCTTATCCTTGTACCCCTCAACAAAATGAAGTCACCGAGCATAAGAATTGTTATCTCTTAGATGTCGTTCGTACTTTGTTAATTGATTCGCCTGTACCATTTAAGTTCTAGGTAGAAACTTTATCTACAGCTGTCTATTTGATCAATCGTTTGCCTACTGCAACTCTAAATTCCATACTTTCGTTTATTTGGCATATCTCCTGAGTATCAATCCCTTCATACTTTTGGGTGTGTTTGTTTTGTTCATCTACCACCTATTGATTGTCACGTATGCCTTTATGGGGTATAGCCCTACTCATATAGGATTTGTTTGTTATGATGCTCATGCAAACAAATTTCAGATCTCTCGAAATGTGATTTTCTTTGAAAATCAATATTTCTTTCAGTCTCAGGTTATTTCTGTTCCCTCTGTTTCTCTTCTTCCAGCTTTTGATGATGTATCTTCTTCTATTGAGCGCTTTAAACCAAGTCTGGTGTATCATTGACGTCGTTTACCTTCTTCAACGCTTCTTCCAAACACTGATCCGCTAGCTGATTCTGCGGTTCCTATACCTCAGTGCTCTACCCGAGTTACACATGCACTTGATAGGTATGGTTTTCCTCATACCTCACTTACTGCAACTCTCGATACTATTTTTGTTCCTCACTATTATGCCCAGGTAGCTTCCCAAGCATGTTGACAGCAGGTTATGCAACAAGATATCCAAGCTCTTTAAGATAATCACACTTGGGATATTGTGACTTGTCCTTCTGGTGTCAAACCGATTGGCTGTAAATGGGTGTACTTAGTTAAGTTTCGATCTAATGACTCATTTGACAAATACAAGGCTCGTCTTGTGACTCTTGGGAATCGCCAAGAGTATGGCATTGATTATGACCAAACATTTGCCCCCGTTGCCAAGATGACTACTATTCGGAGTATCTTAGCACTTGCTACTTCACAGGGGTGCTCTCTCAGGCAGATGGATGTAAAGAATGCTTTTCTACATGGAGATCTAAAGGAAGAAATCTTTACGTCTCCACCTCCCGGCATGTTTACTACACCTTCTTCAGAGGTTTGTCTGCTGCGCCGGTCCTAGTACGGACTAAAACAGGCTACATGCATATGGTTTGATAAATTTCGCTCTACTTTGCTTGCCTTTCAGTTTGCTCAAGAGTCGGATTGATTCCTCTCTTTTTCTTCACAATACTTTTGTAGGAATTGTGTTGCTCCTGGTATATGTTGATGACATTGTGATTACTGGCTCTGATACTGAATTAATTCAGCAATTACAACAGCATCTCAATGTCTCTTTTCATATGAAATATCTTGGTCCTTTGCAGTACTTTCTTGGTCTTGAGGTCCAGATTATTTTGTTTGATACATTGTTACATCAACACAAATACACATAGGAAGTAATTTCATAGGCTAGTCTCCAATCGGGTAACTCTGTTCTTACCCCCTTGGAGGTAAATCTCAAGCTTTATCGTGAGGAATGCGAGCTTCTTTTCGATCCATCCTTGTATCGGCAGCTCGTTGGGAGTCTGAACTACTTGACAATTACTTGCCCTGACATTGCTTTTGTTGTATAGTAGGTCAGTCAATTTATACAGGCCCCCTAACATCTTCATCTAATTGCTATCCGCCGTATTATCCGATATCTGAAGGGCAACTCTTCACGTGGGTTGTTCTTTCCTAAGGAATCTTTCTTACAATTGGTGGGATATAGTGATGCTGATTCGGCTGGATGTGCAGATACTCCTCACTCTGTTACTAGATGGTGCATGTTTTTAGGCAATGCACTCATTTCTTGGAAGAGTAAGAAGCAAGACAAAGTTTCCAAGTCCTCCACTAAGTCCGAGTATCGTGCTATGTCTTCCGCTTGCTCTGAGATCACATGGCTTCGTGGGTTATTGGGAGAACTTGGCTTTCCTCAGCTTCATTACACTCCTCTTCATGCTGATAATACAAGTGCTATTCAGATCGCAGCTAATCCAATTTTCCATGAGCGAACAAAACATATCGAAGTCGATTGCCATTCTATATGAGAAGCCTTGACAAACATGTGATTACTCTTCCTAACATTTCTACTGAACATCAAACTGCAAACATCTTCACTAAAGCTCTTTCTCGGCATCGACATCAGTCCTTAATTGACAAATTGATGCTTCTTGACCTACCAGCATCAATTTGAGGGGGGATGTTACGGAGATAATTTAGGATAAGATGATATCTTATTTAATATTTGATTTACGATATTTTATGGATGTTTTCTATTATAATTAGATTGTAAATAGCATAAAATTAGGTTGTAAATAAGGATTATAATTATCTTGTAAGTCGGGAAATATGGCAACTTTATGTACATTCTTTTCTATATAATGTAAGGAAACCCAAAAGAAAGAGCATTCAGACCAATTTATCATGATTGACAAGGAACGAAAAAAAAAAATTTAAGGTAAAGGCTGAAGACTAAACATAAAACAAACCACGGGGAAAATTAAAATGATTCTTTTCCTTTATGCATTGGATATTTGAACTGCAAACAGAAGCTATCAGCACTCCATGTAACATTTAATAACAGCTCAATAAATAATTAATGCTAATACCTCAATGTTCAAATTCTAAAATGCTTACATGTTCTATTAGCAGAACAACTCAACCTACTCAATCCATAAGAATAAGATATTAACAACCAGGAAACAGAATCCAAAGTCAGATCCAAAGTGGAAATAACGAGGTCACACTCAAGGCTTCAACCGAAGCACTAGCATGTTCAGTCCAAAACTTTTTCAGTTACACCACAAAATGACCCCTTTACAAAAAACACATAGAAGAAAAACAACATATAATACCTGAAGTCCCAGAGCTGTGAGCAGATGTATTTCAATACGTGTGCATTTCCTGAAAGCAAGTTAAGTATAAATAAACGGCTAACCGATAAAAAAACACACTTTAACATGAAATTTAACTAAATAAAAATGTAAAGTAAAAAATAACTAACTAAAAAATGTATCCATGACACCAAACTGACATACACAATTACCTTTTAGTGTTTTCATCAAAATTTTCAACTCAAAATCAAGTTTAGGGTTATCAATTTCAAAACGGTACATAATTTTTGTCGATTACATTAACAGAAGTTCAATTAGTAGGACATAGTACAGCTTTAACACGAAATAAATTTTTTTTTTTTTTAAAAAAATGGTATCTAGCTGAAGAATCGGGTTTAGGAAATCATATTCCACCGCAAGCATACACCAAACGAAACGCAATCTTCAAAGTAACAATCACAGAAGTTCAATTAATAGAAAAAAAAATAGCCAGCTGAAAATAAACCCTAGGGCAAGAGAATCTGTTACAGAGAGAAATCGAAAGAGAAAAGGCAAATGAAATATAAAGATAAATGCAAGAAAAGGAGAAGATGAAGCGTACGCAATAATGAGATTGAGTTCTTGAGAGCTGGTGAAATTGCCGACGCAAGAGTGAGTAACATTGGTCGGCTTGTGAGCCGTAACGACGTAGTTCCATATACTCATCGTTTCTCTTTCCCTTTCGTTCTCGATTGCTCGAAAGGATGAAGAATGAAAGTAGTGTGGTTAAAAATCTGAGTTTGGTGGTTTGTTGTTCTACATTACGGGATTTTTATTTTTTTCTTGGGAGCCGCTGTGCGGCAAAATTGTTTTATTTTACACCATTTTAAAATAAATTTCAAATATAATTTTATTTATTTATTTTTTACTAAACCTAATTCAACTTTACTAAATAATTCAATTTAAAATAATTTAAATATTTTTACCTTGTAACCAACTAAACCTTAAACCTTAAAATCCTACCCCTAAAATCGTAAACTTTAAATTGTAACTACAATACATGTGCTACAATACTTTTATCTTTTAATTTTTTTTTAATTTATATAAAAATAATAATTCATAAAATTAAATTTATTTACAATAAATTTTACTACAATAAAATTTACAATTAAAAAATTAAAAATTAAAAAAATTAATTTCATGAATTATTATTTATTATGTAAATTTTTTAAAAAATTAGAAATTAAAATAAAAAAAATAAAAGATAAAAAATTTTAAATAATAAAAATTAATTTAATAACTTATTATTAATAATATCTATTTTTACAAAAATAAAAAACTTATTATTATTAAAAAAATTTTAAAAATATTTATTATTTTAAAAACTTACAAAAAATTGTAATTTAAAAAAATAAAAAAATTTAATTTCATTACTTAATATTTATTATTTATTATGTAGCTAGATGGGTCACTATAGCATAGTTACTGTAACTACAGTATTTTTATGTACAATATTTTTTTTTTATTTTTTTTATTTTTAATTTTTTATTTAATAAAATTTATATAATAAATAATTTTTTTATTTTTTAGATATACATAATAAATAATAAGTAATTAAATTAATTTTTTTATTTTTAAAATTGTATGTAATTTTTTATTTTTTAATATAAAAATTAAAAAAAATATTTTTTATTAAAATAAAAGTTTTAAAATAATTATTTATTTTCATTTTTTAATTAATAAAGTCATTTATTTTTATAAAAATACATAATAAATAATTTAATAAAAATATTAATTTTAATTTTTTATAATATTTCTTTATTTTTAATATTCTTCGTAACTAATTTTTTTATTTTTCAAATATACATAACAAGTAATAATGATGAAATTAATTTTATTTACAATAAAATTTAGTACATTCAAATTGTAAATTTAAAAAAATAAAAAATGTAAATTTAATTATATAATGTTATTAAATAAAAAAATTGAAACTTATATTAAAAATAAATCAAAAAAATTAAATTAAAAAACAAAAATATATATATATATATAAATGCTACAGTATGGGCTTAGATACTGTAGCATATGTATTTTTTTTTTTGTTTTTTAATTTATTTTTAATATAAGTTTCAATTTTTTTATTTATTTCTTTTTAAGTTTCAGTTTTTTTAATAAATTTATATAATTAAATTAATTTTTTTCCTTAAATAATAAATAATGTAATTTTAAAAAATTTGAAATACACTATATATTAATTTTTTTGTTTTTTTATTAATTAATTAATTTTTAAATTTATTTTTAATATAAGTTTTATTTTTTATTTAATAAAATTTATATAATTAAATTTCATGTTTTTTATTCCTTTAAAAAAATTTTGTGATTTTAAAAAATTAAAAAATTAAAAATACACTAAATTTTAAATTTTGCTTTCAATTCCTTTCTTTTAAATACTTTTATTATAACAAAAATTTAAAATATATATATATATATATAAATACAGTGCTACAACATTCATGATACTATAGCAACAGTAATCAGTGCTCAAGCATTGGTCGAGCGAAAACTAGGGACATTGTAGCTAGTACTCGCTTTGGTATAGTATTTTTTTCAATTTTTTTTTAATTTTTAATTCTTTATTATTTATTTTTGGTTATTTTTTAGTGAATTTTTTGTTTTTTATTTTTTTGTTAATTCTTTATTAGCTACATATATTAGTTATTTTTTTTGTTTTTTTAACTTTTGTTATAACAAAAAATTTTAAAATAAACAATAATTTTTTTAATTATGTATTTTTTAATTTTTAAAATATATTTTTATTTTTTAAAATTTTACATAGTAAATAATAATTGATGAAAATAATTTCTTTTATTTTTTAAAATTTATTTTTTTTATGTAAGTTTAATTATTGTAAAATTTATTATAAATAAAATTAATTTTGTGAATTATTATTTATTCAATAAATTTAAAAAATAAAGAAATTAAAATTAAAAAAATTAAAATATATAAAACACGGGTATAATAGTTTTAGGATTTGGGGGATTTAGGGTTTATATACTGTAACGGGAATAATGTAGTATGTAGTTGGTTATAAGGGTAAAATTGTCTAAATTATTTGAAATTGGATCGTTTAATAAGATTGAATTAGAGTTAGTTAGAATGGTAAACAGATTATCAAAAAAATGTTATTTTTAAAATTTTTCCTTCAATTTATGTTAATCATCAACTCTAAATCATTGGACCAATTTCATAAAAATTATATAATTTTATTTTTATGACCGGCTACCTTCAAAACAGAGTTAAGCAATTGTGTACTATAGTACATTTGTGTACTCAAGTCCTGTGCTACACTAATTTTTTAATTCTTTATTGTTTTATTTTTTAAAATTTACATAATAAATATTTAATTTATTTTATTTATAATAAAATTTATATAAAATTACAAATTTAAAAAATTTAGATTTATATATGTAATAAATAATGAAATTAATTTTTTAAATTTTTTAAATTTGTAATTTTATATAAATTTTATTATAAATAAATTAAATCAAATATTTATTACATATATTTTAAAAAAATAAAAAAATATTTATTTTGTAAATTTAAAAAATATAAAAATTAAAAAAAACTAAAACTTATATTTTTATATAATTTATTAAAATTTATTTATTTTTATTTTTATATATTAAAAAAATTGAATTAAAGCCGCGCTCATGCCGTGAATGCTAGGTCACGAGCTCGGGCTGCACTCATGCTCCGTGCGCAAGTGTAGCCTGCACTCGGGCGAGGGCGTGAGTGTAGGCTGAGCTCGAGCTTAGCGCAACCTTAATTCAAAAATTTTTTAATTTTTTTTAAATTTATGTAATAAATAATTTTTTTATTTTTTTAAATTTATATAATAAATAATTTTTATTTTTTAAATTTACATAATAAATAATTTTTTATTTTTTAACTATACATAATAAATAATAAAGTGATGAAATTAATTTTATTTACAATAAAATTATAAATTAAAAAAATTAAAATGCACTAAAAAATAAAAAAAAATTTGGCTCAAGTAATTGTTCGCTTGGCCTGAGCCTCGTACACATGGCTCAAGTGCTAGCTATTTATTTTTAAAAAAATTTAATTTCTTTATTTTTTTAAATTTACATAATAAATATTTTTTTAAATATACATAATAAATATTAAGTTATGAAATTAAATTTATTTATAATAAAATTACAAATTAAAAAATAAATAAAATCATTGTAGCATAGGGGGTTATTGTAGTATACGAACGCATTGTAATTAACTCATTTTTAGGTTAAGTGCTAATGATAATAAAATTATTCAAATTTTATAAAATTGATTTATTTGATAACAATTATTTTAAAACAATTTCCAGCATTCTCACTCACTCTCTCGTCTTTTTTGTTATCGTGGCTTGAAGTTAGGTAGCGCACACGTGGTTTGTAAAATTAGTGTTTTTGGCAGAGGCTCTCTTCGCTTTATTTGTAAATGAGTTTTAAAATTTGATTAATTACTTTATAACAAGTCAATATAGCAACTCAATATAATGTAACAATTAACTAGTATAATTCATAGTTGTTGCAAGTATTAAATTATAGTAGGTAGATTCCATCGCCTATTTTTATTGGCTAAATCCAAAATTTTGTTTTTAATGATAAATATTTTGTTGACCTTGGTGTCACACAAACTCATGCACTCATATTTTGATGATAACAAATATGTTAATTCAATCAAGTAAATGAACAAGGAAGTATCAAGGATTCAAGTCAAAGAATCAACATACAAGCTAAGGGTATTTATTTTTTAATCTTAGAAATAAGCTTGTATATGTGCATTGTAGTATGTTTGTGAGCTCAACCATTTTGTGCAAAATTATAGTTTTAATATTTTTAATCATGCACTTAAAAATATATTTTTGAAACTTAGAATATGGACTTAATCGTATTTTTTAAAAATGAAAAGTGGACTAAATTGCAAAATTTTTAAAACTGAAAAAGGGACTAAAATGCAAGGTTTTCAGGAACAAAAATGTAAGATTTTTAAACAGTGAAAACTAAAAGTTACTGTAGCGGATACTGTAGCGGTACTATAGCATCCAGTTAACCGAATTGGATTCGGTCGACCGGCAGTAGCTTCTGCACCAATCCGATTGACCGTTTCTGGAAACGGTTAACCGAATTGGGCACTGTTCATGACCGTTGGAGGCTTTTTCCAGGAATTCGGTCGACCGTTTCTGGAAAAGGTTAATCGAATTCGCACGATTTTTGAATATTTTCTACCATAACGGCTAGATTTCGACCTCCAACTATAAATACAAGTCATATTCTCTTTCATAATAAGTTCTGAAGATTTTAATCTTAAATCTAAGTGCATTCAAACTTGTTTCACTATCAAAATCACACATTGAGCTTACAAAGTGTTACAAACACATTTAACACACCTTGTACT
>JAXCLQ010000004.1:3838317-3850204 GCA_035584115.1 Cedrela odorata
TGTGTGTGTGTGTGTGTGTGTGTGTGTGTGTGTGTGTGTGTGTGTGTGTGTGTGTGTGTGTGTGTGTGTGTGTAGAGCAAAATTTGAAAGATACGGAAAAATTTGAAAGATACGGAGTAGAGATTTAATATTACATGTGTGTGTGTGTGTGTGTGTGTGTAGAGCAAAATTTGAAAGATACGGAGTAGAGATTTAATATTACATATTATTGTTCTTTGCACAAAAACAAATAGAATTTTTTAAGAAATATTATTGGCCATACCGCTGCTAGGAGTGATGCTTTGCGGAACCAGGACAATTCTTCATAACGAACACTTTGAACTTTAGATTGAAAACTGTTCTCCCATGCATAACACCTGTGACATTTTCAGCAGTCAAAATTATCCATAAAAGCCCTCTTTATTGCTTAAGACAAATAAAGATTACTTTCTATCGGTTATGTCTTACTTTACAGTGTCCATTGCAGCCAGAATTTCATTCATAAGCCCAATTCGCTTGTCTGTACGTTGCAAACCCTCCTTAGTCAATTTCTGCATTCTGCTTATTATAAAAGTCTGTTGCCACAAAAAAATTAGAAAGATTAAGGATCGTGTAACGAAGGAGACAAATATGGACAGAAAACAAAGTAATGCACTGGAAAATCATAAACGTTATATAAAAACTTATGTATGTTATATAGAAACTTATGTCAGCCGCTAAAATTATCAAGATTCAAGTAAAAACTTTAAATATTAGCCATCACTATTTCTGTTAAGTATAAAAGCTTCCAAAAAAAAATATGTTAGCCAGTGAATAGAAAGGTTAAGACTAACAAAAAAAAAACATGAATTCACAACCAATGATTACTCGAAAGATAGACAACCAACAAGAGACAAAACTCATTCACCTGTATGGGGAACATTAGAACTAGCATCAAAGCCCCAAGAAGTGAAGACACGCCCAACTGCTCAAAAAGAAGAACCATAGCGACGGTAATGCGAAATGGAGCTGACCACAGAGTGTGAAGTGATTGGCATATTTGCTGTCAAAAGGGAAAAAATGAACAATTAAGTCACAATGTGAAGCGCAATCAGTGGCAGGCAGATACATTTAAGTTTTCTTTTCTTCTTTTTTTATCAATAACTCCAATATTTATTGATGTGCATAACAGGTTCAAAACTAGGGAATACTGCTAGACCTAACAACCTTTACTGGTCATGAAAACTCACAGGATATAATACCCCAGTAGGATAGCCCAAGGAGATTTGAACCCTTGACCTCCTAGTCGGAAACAAGGGGTCTACCATTGGGTTTATATGCATGTATATACGTATATATATGGGATTCACTACTACACAGCCGAGATTTCAAGTTTTGGATGAGACGTTTCAAGTTTTGAGTTAGAGTTTTCAAGTTTCATGTTGGTGGTTGTAGTGTTACATGCATTACTGAAGCCCGTGTACAAATATATCTATGTGTTAGGAGGAGTTCAACACCATGCACTTACCAACTAGCAAATAACAAGTTTAGCAACTAACTAATAAAACAAAAGTACAAAAAAATTTCATGCCCATCAACATGTGTAAGGAGTAGATACCTCATGAAACCATATTTAACACCAGATAATGCCCAAAAGACTCAACTTAGTTATCTATGATGGTCCATTTTTAAGATGTAGAGTCAAGTCACCTTGAGTGAAGGCAGCTATCAAGAACCTTATAATCAAAATGCAAAATTATAGGGGAAAAAATGCATGCCTGAAGTTGTTCAGAATCAGTAGTCATCAAGTTGGTTATCTTCCCAGATGCAAAGCTCTTACGAGCCTCCTGCGTTATCCTAAGAGATTTGCGAAATACAGCAGCAACCTGGAAAAGAGTCGCACACAGCAATATATCGAAAGCTCAGACATGTACGTATGTTTCATCAATAAACAGAATGCAGCAACAAGATAAAACATTTCACAATGATGTAATGTTAGGAATATTCCGAATTCAAAAACTAAAGTTAATAATATGTAGAGACTCAAAACTAGCAGCAGTTACAAACATCTATTATAGCAAGACAACAGGGGCAATTCAATTATTTTTTAATCATATTATACTTGAATAAGTTGCCAAAAATATAGACCACAAAAAATTAACCCAAAGCTTAAAGTTTATAAAGTTCCAATTAGCTAACAAATTCCAGCTTCTAAATAACTCGATATAATTTGACATATACAATCAGACAAAATTATAGTGTTCAGAGCATCGTTATATACAGTTATAAAGAGGGTCCAATGTCAGAAGTCTACAGTACACAATGATACAAATCAAATTACCTATGTCTATTGCCAGATGGTTGAAATACAAAACAGACCTATGGAGAACTTCTGAGATCAGCATTCTCCATTAAGAACTTCCACACTCAATAATTTTCTTTCTTGGGAGATGAAACAGAAGCTTAAAACTAATAACCTAACCAGGGCAACATATCACTACATCATTATCCTCAGAAACCAAAAGTAGACCCCTACCACTGCTCATTGGTTTGGTCCAGGCTGGGGCTTATCAGGGCATGGTTAACCCATCTCTGTGACCCAGTGATAGCTTAATTTTTATTGCTTGTTATCAGTGCATGGTTTCATATAATCAATAAAATTAAGATCTCTAGAAGAAAACAGATAATTTCACCAACTAGAATGTTATAACTTAAACAAGAACCCGTGACCAAACTTGCTGCACAAGAAAAATTAATCACCTATATGCCATTCAAATCCATAGCAAAGCAGAACAAGACCCAAAAGTCTCAATAATACAAGCATTAAAGACACAGAAAACTCCTTCTACTGCGGTGCCCCAGAGCACTACATGCTGCCACAATCTCAGTCTCGTCTAGGAGAAGAAAAAGGGAGCTAAGTGGTAAGACGGTGTGGTTAGCTTGTCAATAGCCAGAAGAAAAATATAATACAATAAATAAGTATGGTATACTCCAGAATGCATGCAATTTCAAATCATATTGGTCCTAAACAAGCATCAGAAGCATACAAAAACTAACAAGAAAGAAATTAAAATTACCAAAGTGGATCTCAACCGATAACCAACGCGCATGACATTTTGAAAGTACTGAGCTTCACATAACACCCCAAATACCTGGATCAAGTTACACCAAGTCAGAAGCTATTCTTAGCTGCTTCATTGAACTGTAGGTTGTGCAATTCACTTCAAAACAAAGATTTCTAGTTTGTATCGTAAAATCTATAGCCTATAAGAAGAGATTAAGGGCGAGACGGTTACAGAAGGAATGTGATATTTCGCACATATTGCAGGTACTAAGGAAGAATTTTATTCAATGGTTGGGTCAACAAAAAGTAATCAAGGGGTGTAAAAATACGATATATATATATATATTAAGCAGAGTAAAGAACCATAATTAAACATAGAAAAAATGTAAATGCATTCTCAAAAGCAGCAAATATATGATAAAGCATAATCCAACGAAATGAAACTCAGCTTCCTCCAGCAATAAATACTTAAGTGTACTTGCATAAATTAGAAAATATAACAAAGAATATTTTCATACCACTCCAACAAAAATTGAAAATGCATAGATATAACCAATCCAAGCTGGGTCGCCTTGTTGCATAGACTGCATATAGGTTGTCAAAAAGTATAAGTCAACTACAGGAAAGAATGAAGAAATAATGAAAATTCTTTAATTGCAAATCAGAATAAGAGGTCTATTAGAATTAAATATTATATGCAGCAACCTATCATCTATCCAGCAAGCACAGGGAAAAAATAACAGCAGACCTGTAAGAGTTGATTCAATATAAGAGGCCCCACAAACTGGGAAACGTCGTTGCCAATCTACAAGATGTTAAAAAAGCACAAATAAGTCGGAAGATTGAAAATAAAATTACAGGAAATCTTTTTTAAAAATGCTACAATTGATCAAAATTCTCAACAGCGCCAAATCTTTCATTAAATCCACAAAGAAGTCTAACGTGCCTAAGAGTGAATATTCATAGATATTTGGAAGCAACATTTCCCAGCTATCCCATGTCCAAGCCATGCACAAACACAAGGTTCAACCAGTGCTGTGATATTATAGCAAGCTTTAAACTTTCAGACTCCATTTGAAGATAAGTTAATGCAGAGCACAAAGACCGCAAATTAAAGCATAACCCAGATATTGAAATACCAGCCATTGCATTCACTTCCTAAAAAAGTATATGACTGAAGACTGACATAACTTGAGACAACAAATTGATTTGTCATACATATGACTGAAAGACATTATCTAGATATAATCAAAAGAATGGTGGACCAGCATCTAAGCCACAAAAAAGGCCATAGGGTATGTCTTTAAAGTTCAAAAAACAAAAGTGATTCTAATGATATGCTCACACAATTTGTCATAACATCAAAAAGATAATATTGTACTTTTAACTCATTAGTCACAAAAAATTATCATCAAAATGTAAAGTCAACAACTGAGCCTAATACCTTCCAGAAGCCTCCCCACCAAAACCTACAAGTAGGAGGAAACCAATCAGATGTACATATATACAAGTAAATGGAAGCAACTCTCTATGTGGACAATAAAAAATTTCTCACCTTCATCGTGGGGAGAGATCACATTATTTTTCCTTTTTTGATTCCCCCACCCCCCAAACCCTATTTAGTACTTCATTAATAGACTGTTAACCATTTTGTTACATTTAAAAAAGTGAAGCATCATATAACCAACCCATCAATGACATGACACCACAAGTCATTGGCTAGCTCTCTTTTTCTTTTTATCCCTTCCTTCTCTTTTGCTTTCTTTTTCTTTTTTTTTTCAATCAGAGAAAAACAGAGTTCTAATGTAATAAAAAGAATTCAAAAAATGTGGACCAACAACCACCAATATAAACTCTTTACCTTCCCCCAAGGCTACTATTCAGAGCCCTTAAAAGCCATGGTTTAGGCCTCTCCAATTCCTTAGCCCAACATTTCTGGAACCTACACAATCAACAAAAGACGTCACACTACCAGGTAATCGCAAATTACCAGAGAATTCAATATAAAGAAACAAGCACACACTTGCTATTCAATGTTTCTGTCCGCTCCCACGTATCCAACTTCCAAACATCTTTCTCTGTTATAAATCTTTTATAGCCTTGCTCCATGAGGGGATTCATCCATGAAAAAATAATTCCTAGCATGAACAAGAAACAGATACAGGATTATTAACTAAATCCACAGTCAAATAATTTATCCCCTTAATTCTCAAGAAGGCCGTCAATGGCCTGCACACAAATCTGATTTGATTAAGAAAGAGAAGAAGGGAAAAAGACGCTGACAGAATGATCTTAAGCACACTATAATTAATTAAAGCGAAGAAAAATATTTTGAGCTAATAATGGAAGTAAACCAAGTTGATTCAAATAGAAAGCAATAACAACAATTGTTGTGGGAAAAAAATATTGACAGCAAGTGAATTCAATTTAAATCAATCAAAGTAAATATCATATGTTACATGGGGCAACATGTGCTGTTTGGTCATAGGAAGATCATCCATTACATAACTGAACTTTTTTCATATTTTTCCTATTTTAAGAATAGTAATTCTTATCTTCCGAACATGTAAATGCCATTTAAAAGCTTCTAAATGTTAGGCACTAAGAGCATATATGTGCATATGTACATACTGGAAAATATGTT
The DNA here is from genome assembly GCA_035584115.1 of Cedrela odorata. Classification (NCBI taxonomy): domain Eukaryota; kingdom Viridiplantae; phylum Streptophyta; class Magnoliopsida; order Sapindales; family Meliaceae; genus Cedrela; species Cedrela odorata. The sequence continues at coordinate 3,843,984 of JAXCLQ010000004.1, forward strand.
GACTTGTCTCTCAGGGCATATCTGCTCTCCCCCCGGAAGTTCTTCATATTCAGCATCATCAATTAATTCCGTCCTCATTGGGGTGTAACCAGGATAAGGATCCAAATCAGGAACATACACGACCAAGAGTAATCCAAACAAAGCCTGAATCACAACAATAGTCACATCTCAAGATTAAACTAGCACAATTTGTATGAGCTTAAATACTATCATTGGACACTTACCTAATAGGTTAAACTTTTGGGTCAAGCAGAAAATGTTATATCAAAGATGATTTGACCAAATGATCTCGTGTTTGAATCCCCTCAACTTGCCCAGTTCTAAACTGGGGCCACTGTCAGACCCTACAAACTTTGTAGCCAGGAAACTCGTGGAATTTAGGGTGTGTATGAGCTTGAAAACTATTGTTGGGCCCTTACCTAATAGCTTAAACTTTTGGATTAAACAGTAACTTAACATGCTTTGCAATAGAATTGGCAATAAAACCAAAATATTAAAGCAATACTAGTTTTCTCGGTCATATCATCCTGGGTCTTGTTTTCTTTTGCCATCTCCCATCTCTCCAACTAATTTTATTCATCCTAATTATTATACAGCCTTAAATAGACATGAGAAAATACAGGTCAGTCAAGTCTAGAGCCCATCAAACTATTCAAGGGCGTAAATGAGCTAGAATACCTTCCCACCAACCAAATTATGTAGCATTGTTACTAAAACAACTCTCATTCGATAGTTAATAATATTCTACCAACAAAACACTATAGGTTTGTGAGGACTTGCTAGGCCATTCTTGGAGACATAGAATGCCTCTATCTACATCTGAGGGTTCACTTAACAGCCTAACACTCGTAATAGGTGGAAATTGGCCAACCTAGGTGAGCCAACCACCAGCCGAAGTCCCAAGATTAACAGGCCATACATGAAATTACGATACAATTAGATGCAGAAATAATAATAATAATAACCAACTGCTAGAGAAGAAATATGAGACAAACCTGAACAATGACCTCACTCATGTACAAATACAGAATAGAACTGCAGAAACAAGATAGAAATGTGAGTGTCTTTTCCTACAATATTTAATGCAAAAGAATGACAAAAAAATATTCAACTGCTGCAAAAAAAAAAAAAAATGACCATGCGTAAATGGGGAGGGAAGAGAGAGACAGAACCAGACAAATACAAACCTGCTGTAAAAGTTCTTCACTGACAGAATGAGATTGACCATCACTGCATCCCCTACCAAAGTATAAATCACTCCAAATCTGACAAACCATCGGAACTCACGAATGTATACTTTAGTTTCTACTCCAATCATAACCAGCATAGAGCACCAAGTGAGAGCCTCAATAATCAGGGAAACAATCTGTCGTAAAACACAGAAATTAAGATACTCTGGAAACGAAAGTTGCAGTATATCACTGGATCAGCTCAGCCATAGTCAAGCAGTCTTGAACTAATCATGACTTGCAAAATAAAACAATTGATAACCAAAAGAAATTACTACACAGATTGACCAAAACAACTTAATTGAGAAACAATGATTGCAGATAGCTTCCTCACCCAGGACAAGTATTAGTGCATGTCAATAAACAGTATTAGATTTAAAGGTACATTTTGTACAGTCAATTTTCCCTGCTGGGTTCAAACTTTTATTGCAATTATTGTTAACGCCAGAAACAGAGCAATACATATTTTAGTATAAACAGAGTGTGTTATAAACATCAAAATATATGGACTAATTGATGCACCAAAACAACAAATTCATTCCTGCTTCGCTGGATACACATTTTTGTATTATGGTGGAGAATAGAGATCAACTAGATGATACACTAGTAATATATTTTAATGATGTTTAAAAGTTATCGAGTCCATATGACATGGGAGCCTTGATTGGAACAGTGAAAATTCATGTATCGGTATTAAAACATCAATTTAAATGATAAAATATTAACCAGTGGACATTTGAACTGCAAATCAAAATTTTGAAAAATTCAAGCAAGCAGATAAGCACATTAAAAGCACTTCAACTTGGTAGAATGACTAACACTAAAACTAACCAAAAATCATACACCAAAGGGATAAGGAGAGATAGAGAGAGAGAAGATTAGATGCTAGTTTTTTGCAGAACTGAAAAAAGAAAGAAATAAATTCTATTTGAAAGAAGCATTCAAACAATTTGGTTTCTCTCCCGTGTACATAAAAGATATACCCATATATTCAACTCTTTCTTAAACAGGTTGACAAAGGTACATATCAAACTAGATTTGCATATTCAAAATATTATACACAAATTAGGGAGACACATGCAATGTCAATAAAGCAAATAAAAACGGAGGACACAAGTTATTAACTCTCATAAATCAAAAAACCTACCTCAAATGGAGCAAGACCAGTCTGTCCATCTAAATCCAGAACTGATATACCCATAATCAATCTGAATAAAGGCTCAGCAGTACAATAACCAGCCAATAACCCCAACACGTAATTATAGAGTTTCAACCTCAAACAAAATCGTTGCACTTTAAAATCTTTCTTGATCAACCATATTCGATAGAAACACAGGCCCATAAGAACCAAATGGGAAAAGGAGACCACCAAAGAGTCAGTGGCACAAGGTGTATATGCACCAAAGGCATTGTCCACGGCTCTTGCCCACAACCCATTTGCCACCGGTCGACAGTACCAAACCAACGGCTTGAAAGCCATTTTCTTTATCACTTCTTTTCGACTAAAATTTACTCAATATTCATAATCCACAGCCCTCCCTATTCTTCTTTGCAACATAAACTAATTCACCACAAAATCAAGTTTGACTTTCCACAGTACACAATCTCTGCAACAAAACATGTTCTTATTCAGCATCAACAGAAAACATTAAAAGGAAAAAAGAGCATACCATCCAAAAATCCCAATTAAAAACCTAAAGAAACTACTGTGCTTAGCTATAGAGCATCCGTAAACATAACTATGAATTATTCCAGAAATTTGTTTTATCTTCAATTATCTTCTTAACTACCTGTTTGCTACTATGGAAAAATTGTTCCAGGCAAATTTTTCCAGGAAGAATTTATTTTTTCTATCTGAAACCTCACCAAATAACTGTTGAAGGCAAAAGCATTGACTTTTTCATTTTCCTATAACAAATTTTCCCATTAACCAAACATAACACAACTACGGTCAGTACCAAAGGATTCAAACGTCTTCTCCCTTGTTTACATCAACAAACCAAAAAAAAAAAAAAAAAGAACCGAGAAAAAAATATGTGACCAAAATCGTCATCCATTAAACACTACATAACATCCCCATCAACAAAAAACTATCAAACAACAAATTAAACAGTTCAAACCCAGAAAAAATATTTATAAAAAGAAATCGACAGAAGAACAAGTTTTACTTTTAAGTTTTTCTTTTAACTCAATCTCTGATACAAACACCAAAGAAAGTCAAAACTGCGCAACTTCCAAATCTTTTGGATCCAAAAGGCTAAAAGGGCAACGATGTTTTATAATGAAAAAGCAAGCCCAGAAACATTTTCTTGAACAAAAAGCTGTGAAAAGAATCCATTAGACTTACCTTTCGAGCAGTGAGTGTGAATCTTTCTGTTGATCAGAGAATACGATTCTCTCCTCTCTATGCTAACAGCCAAAGACGATGAGTAAATAAGCGTACGACAATGCGTCACCGCTGACGATAAAATTTTAAATTTTTATTTTTAGAATGCACTGGAAAATAGTAAGAAAATTAATGAATTATTATTATTTTTATATCTGGATCCCAAATGTTTTACATTTCTTAACTAAGGATATAGTTTTTCTATTCATATCAAATAGGTCCCTACCTTACTCTATTAAAATGATTGAATTACGCTTGTAATTGTCGAGAGGCCAAAATATTGCACAGCGAATTTCCCCATACGTCACACCACACATCCAAATCGTGAGCCAATTTTTCCAACGAGCCCTTGCATGTTTAGTGATTTTGACATGTTTTAATCTCATTAAGAGTATAGTTATAATATTCGATTAATTTATTTATTGATTAGTAAATCCCTTCTTGGATCCCACACTCAATCTTGGAGCCCTTGTCACCTACTATCCATATAGTTAGCATTCTCAATTTGCAAGCCATAACATAACATTGAATCTTGCTCAATGTATAATAAAGGGTATTTTTGACTTTCCAAAAGGCTGGAGCCTGTTTGTTATGAATGGACGAACTATTCACTTTCTTGAGAAATAATGATAATTTGAGGACTCTGATATTATTACCCCAAAGTACAAGTTATGGGTTCTATTTTGAGATTTTGACGATAAAGGATATCGTACAGGTTAAATTTTGTCTCGGGTTCATCACCTGAAAGGAGGGTAGTTTTGGTATATCAATACGGCGGTTTGGTTGGCTGCCAAGAAGAAAAGTGTGGCGCAGATTTGTTGGTCAAAAAGTTCAATCGTTAAATAATTCAGCTTGTTATTATTATATTTTCTTTTTGTTTTTTAATATAAAGTTATTTTCAACGTAAGTTTTGATCTTCTTCCTTTTATTTATTTTTAAATATAAACATTATTATAAATTATAAATTATAATTTATATTTATATTTGTATATAAATATGAACATCATATTTTATTAAATAAGATATCTATTAATAATTATTATATATGAGTTTCATAAAAAATTTATTATTTTATTATTAATTAACGTGTATTTAATTATATTTATCAATTAATGTCACATCAATTAAAAGAAAAATTTTATATCACAATTTTATAATTATAGCATTAATTTTTGTACACGCGGGTGTAAATATATAATTCTTTTTTCATTAAAAAAATTATTTAATTAATACATATTTTAAATTTTAAATATATTTTCACTTATCCAAGCTAAATAAAGATAGAAAAAAATTGACTTTCATCATTTAATCTCTTTTCTAAGCAACATTGAAAATATTTTTTTTATTATTATTATGTATCTATAATAAAAAAAAATAATAATATATAAAATACATAAAAATAACACTTTAACAAAAATAAATCAATGTTTTCTTACAATTTAATTTTAAAATTTACTGAGATTATTTATTGATTATTGACCATTAAAAATTACCCACAAAATTAATTATTTACTTATGATGAAGTAAATTATTCTTTGGTAGATTTAGAACTATACTTAGCATCTTGTTTACATTACCTCACCTTTTTTTTTTTTTTAAGGAAACAAAATTGAAATTGTATTGTAATGGTGAAACTTGTTAGACCATTTGATAAATAAATAAATTAATTAAATTGTAAAATGAATGTTGGTAATCTATATCGGATAGACCAGTAGAGTTAAGAGTAGAATGGTAGAGATTGAAAGGCAGAAATTAGTCTTATTCAATTACTATCGAATCTCTAATTAAAGCAAAGTTATTGAATTTCATGGTCATAATTTAATTGGTACAACAAGTTTTATTTGGAAATGTAGACACAAATGTACAAGTTTCAATAAGAATAAATTAATTAATTAATTAATTAATTAATCATCATCTTCATTGACGGTAAGATAATACTGAATTGAAGCAGATTGTTCCCCTCTTCAACTCCTACAAAAATGGAGTTCTGTTCGAAGCTTTTTCAACCAGAGACAGTTGTGGCAATTATTTTCAGATGTTACTTTTGTTAAAGAAAATATTAAAGTGCTACAGTATGTATAAAATCGAATATATGTTATCACATCTCATATCATTAACGAATTAGTTTAATTATATAATTTGGATTTTTCTAATTGAATAGACGCGTTTTAAGTTATTTAAAAAATAAATTTATGGTAAATTGTGTTATTAAACCCGAATTGTTACTTATATCACTTTTAAAAATAAAAAATAAATAGAGCGTGGCAAGGATCTTACTTTAAAATAGAACAAAAGTTTTGACCTTACCTTCGCTCGTTCGCGTCATTCATAATTTTAATAAAACAAAATATGTGATCAAACTCTAGAGTCTTGTCGATTATTTTATGGCAAATGGAAAGATTATTTGTATACTTTGTCATCAATTTTTTTTATCAAAATAAATTTTAATTACATACCCCACCAATTATTTTTTATTTTATTTTTGTGGGTACATCATCTACTTCATAAATTATCTTCTCTTTACGTGGCTGCCCCTCTTTTTAAAAAATGGGGCTTGTCATAAGTGATTCTTTGTATGCTAAACCACTAATCAATCCATTAATTTT
>JAXCLQ010000004.1:3853429-3872497 GCA_035584115.1 Cedrela odorata
ATATATATATATATATATATATAGATGTATGTATACATGTCAAAGACATCTAATTCAGTTAAGCTACGTGGGTTATTGAATAAGTTTTTTGGGTCCTAGGCTTTCAGAATTTCTGTGCAAAATATTGTTCTCTAACATTTTGGTGTTTCAGTTTCCATGTTTGATTAAAAGATTTTGGCAATCAGTTGTTAGTAATTCATTTGTGATTGTGACAGAATCATGCACATTCGATTACTTATTTGTACTACCTGGTAATAAAAATATGCTTGGTTGTAATGACGTTTATTTGTTCTGTTTATGGTATTCCAAATCAACCCATTTCTCTAATTCTAGGTAACTGCAAATATTTGTTTGATTATTCCAATTACCGATAGCATGTGTTAAAATTTTGTAGACATTATGCGCAAGAATGATAGGTGTGTTCTAGTGAATGTTACTGAGAAATGGCAAGTAACCAATTTATATGCTATTTAATAGGTATGTTTGGGTGATTCTTTAAGTGTTTACATTTTGTGGACTTTTTTTTTCTACTAATCAATGTGCATCTACTATCTGTCTAAGAGACTTTACGTGTGTTTTGTCTGCATTTTTACCTGCTACCAAAATGTTACTCGTATCCATGCTCAATAGATTTTTTCTCCAAATATTGGTTTGAGAGGAAAACTAGTTGGTGATTTACTCAAGAATACGAGTAATAGTGATAATCTATGTTTTAAAAGATAATTTGTTTAGAGAAAGTAAGGAAAATAGAAAGAAAAAAATAAAATAGGGAAAATGAAGATTTGAATTATCTGTTTACACATGACATTGATACTTTGGAGCTAATGTTTGGTATTGTACTTTTTTCTATTGCATTAGGGAAAATGCATGGGGTTGAGTTTTCTGCCTGGATGCTCGTGTTCCATTTCTTAATATGTCAAAAAATCTATAGTGATTGTTATTTCTTCTTCTTTTTTTCTCCCTTTTGTGGAAAGAGCCAAAAAATCTGTAGTTGCTCAGATTTGTGATAATTATGATCCGTGTGTTTTGCTTGTTGTATACCAGATAACAGAAAAAATTTTCAGACTCTTTGATTCATTGACTCTTGTTGTTGTACACTTCCACCAATGAAAGAAGAAGAAGTTAACCGATGCCAAATTCAAGAATGGTACCCAAAATTTAAATCCGTGTCCATTAGAACCCTGATTCATGAACTTCCAGAGTCTTTTATTGACTACCTTCTTGATGACTCTGGCCCCTTCCTCCTTCCTGTTTCTGTTTCAAATGATGATGCCCTACCAAATAGAATCCATATTCCTTACGAGGAAGAAGACTATCAGGTGTCAGAAGGATCTGGAGATGAAGCAGAACCTTTGAGTCCCCCCTGTTTCCCGGATCTAGAACTAAAGATTAAGGAATCTATTGAATCCCTTGGGGGTGCAGTTTTTCCTAAGCTGAATTGGAGTGCTCCAAAAGACTCTGCTTGGATTAGCACGTCCGGGACCCTCCGGTGCACTTCATTCAGTGAGATTGCACTCTTATTGCGATCATCTGATTCTTTGGTCCATGATTTGTGTCATGCATACGATTCATGCAGTGATAAGACATTTTCTAGACCGCCAAATTTCTTCCTTGCCCTCCGCAAGTGGTATCCATCTTTACGACCGGAGATGGAGTTCCGTTGTTTCATACGTGCTCAGTGCCTTGTTGGAATTTCCCAGCGTGAGGTCACAACATTTTATCCTGCTCTATGTGAGAAGAAAAAGGGTCTTGAAGTATTGATCCGAAATTTTTTTGACAACAATGTGAGACAGAAATTTGAATCAGAATATTACTCATTTGATGTTTATGTTACAAAGGATAAGCGGGTTAAAGTTTTGGATTTTAACCCTTGGGGTGCATTTACACTGCCACTGCTTTTTACCTGGGAAGAATTGGAGCAGAATCTTGGGGAAGAAGGTGATGATGTGGACTTTATAATTGTGGATAGCCAGTGTGCTATTAGGCCAGGTTTGAAGACAGCTGTGCCGTATGACTACTTGGATACAAGCCCAGGGAGTAGTTGGGACCAATTTATTAGGAATGCTGACGAGGAGCTTCAGCGACAGACCCGGTCACCTGCTTCAGGTGCTTGAGGATTTTTTTGTTTTTAAATTTTGTGGTGGATATTGAGTTTTGCAGCTTTAAATATTCTTTTTAATGGGCAAGCTCAATGTCTAATTTTTATTTTAATTTGTTGCTCCAAACAATTAAGTGCTTCTTCGAAAATCACCTCTTGTTATGCAGTAGCATTTCTCTCTTCCTTGTATCTTCTTTTTCTTTGTTACTGGTTGATTTGATAGTATCTAGTGACTATGCTTTTACTCTGGCACTAGCGAGCCGTTCTTAGTTATGCTTACACTGGTAACGCTCTTTTCCATTAGATGCTTAGCAAAATTAGCATTGCAACCCTAAGATTCCACTTTCAAAGCAGTAGAAGCTCAAATTGACAAAAATATTTTCATTCCACGGAGCCTACTGCTTATTGGCTGGAGGCTATCCATGCACCACCAAAAAAGTAAATGCTGTATTAACTCTTTCCAGCTTAAACAGTATGAACATCAAACCAAACTTGATTCAAGAAGACATTCTGTAAATACACATGATTTCTGAGAGCTGTGGAAATGTTTTCAATTTGATGTTATCTGAAACCTATGAAAGAATGCGTGCAATAAGTCATATCCGAAACTCCAGTAAAGGCTTTGACTGTAATTGCTTACTGACATTCAGTGTTCTGCTGTAAAATGTTTAGCAAATTGCTGAGTTTTTTCTTTCCATTAGCTTCCTCTCATATATTATATTGAAAGAAACTTCTTGTCCCTGAAACTTCACAAAATAGCTTTACATTAAAGCAAACATAAACATGTCTATTATTTTTATTTAGTGTTCTTGACCCAAAAACCACCTACTTTAGAAGTTGCGAAGGCAAGACCAAAGTGAAATGCAATAAATCTTGGCCAATTTTCATTTGTAATTTTCCTAAAATGGCGTACCACAATGAGAATAATCACCCAGTAATTCAGAAAACAAGAAATACCACACCCGAACCAACACAATTCCGGCAAGCCACCGGGGCCAAGAACATTATATGAATGAAAAAATGTAATACACATGCACTTTTTATGCGATCCATACAAAAGCCAAAGCCGTTTCTTTTTTAACTCGCCCATGCACTCCAAAACAACCATACAAAATATCTATATCCTAAGAAAGATGTTACAAGGAATCAAGGGATTAAATTGTTTTTAACAGAAAGCTGCTTCAAGTCGGAGAGTATCAATCAATGCAACCTCGTAAGTTCCTCAACTCTCTTACAAAGCTCCTCAACAGAAACACTCGTTGCTTTGGAGATCTCATCCATCCTACTTCGGCTGAGATCCAGGAATGATTCAATAAGATCACCGTCCAGGAAATTTTTTGCATCTACAGTTTTCTTCTCGTTGTTAAATGACCTCCACTGCTCATGATTCAAACCTCCGACACCCTTTATTACCTTCCTCAAGCTTGTCTGGAGTTTCTCTAAGAACAGATACTGCTCGTGCGGAAGTGAAGCAATAACCCCGATAACACCATTAACAGTGCCAAAAATGACAGTTGGAATCTGGCCCACATCAGAATCTGGCAATCGCATCACAAGGGAACCATGTCGAAACCGATTCACAAATTCCCCAAGGTGGTATTCACCAACCACCTCAAGACGACCTCGTTCTTCATCTGTGGCACCTTCACTATTCTTCCGAACTGTGAAGAGGTTAAAGTTGTTCTCAGCTCCAAGGTAAATGTCATCATCAAGAATTTCAACAGCGGACATCCAATTCGCATTATAGTCACGGGCTCGCTCTTCAATAGCGCCTTCCTCATGCTAACAACAAAAGAGAGTATCCTTAGTTCATCAGCTAGAAAATAGAATTACAGAGCAGTAGATATACAAAATCTAGTAAAAATATAACTTTGCAGATCATGATTACTAAGACAAAAGAGATAACAATTAGATCGTGTCTAATCTTGGAAATGGGCAATGTTCGAGGGAGGAGCTGTAAGCTATAAGTTTATGCATTTGAGAGCTAACAATTTACCTTGTAGATTAACAAGGAAATTGACTTCATCAGATCGCCAACAACAATAAAATCTCCACGTGTTTGTACATAGAGGGCGAGTATGTGACCATGATGTCCACATTCAGATTGCAACTCGTGGGAACCATCATCCCGTAGCATCCACTTGTACAACTGAATTTTTTGATTGATAGCAGCAAGCAATTTGCCATTGAAGGCATTCAAAGAATAAACAGCTCCCTTGGTTTCTTTCTCTGCAATTAGCTGTAATTTTCCATCTTCCACAATGAAAACCAATATCCTGCCCTGCAATGTTGATTAGAGTGTACATATATCAGAAAGAGAAATTAGCAATCTTAATATGAAAATAAAGAAAACTGCATCAAATGTTATCTTTACCTTTGTTGGCTCATTTTCTTCTGGAAGAACATATGCAGTACCAACGCAGTAGTAAACATTGCTATCATCAGAGAAAGAACAGCTAAGTATGGAGCAACCATACTCAAATGTGTCAAGTGGATAAGTTGATATGAATTCAAATGTTTGGTCATCTAGCAAGCGAACAAAGTGCATTTCAGATTCTTCTGCATTTGACTGGGTTTTCAAACTACAGATGGCAAAAGTCCGGGATTGTTCCTGATGGCAGATACGGCGAGCATGCTCCCCTAGAGGTATAGAGCGAATGTGAAGCTTCTGGATGTCATCAATTGTGCCAATACTAAGCTCACCTTCTTTTGCAATTGCAAGGCTACAGATCAAAAACCACTAATCAATGCCTCTTAAACAAATTATTACATGAGATATAAAATTAAAATAGAGCACTTAGCCAGTATCAAGTTCCTTCTCCAGACAACTGAAAGATGCTAAACAATCATAACTAGAGCATGTTGACACCACCCAAACACATACATAATACACTCATTTTAACCTCACAATTACAACTTATAATAAAGTGTTTGAAGTGTTTTGTGGAATGGTATAAGAGGATCTGCACTTAATTTTTTTTTAATAATTAGCTTAATTTTCCCTGAAAATTGGTAATTATATTCAATAATTCACCCCACAGTGGGGTTACCCTAAATCATTCACATATACAGAGACAATGAAAAATATTACACTATCTATTTTACATTGCCTAGATAATGAAGGATGGAGGTGTACCTGTCTGGAAAAGCAGCAGAGTTGAAAGGGCACATATGACTGACTTCTTTCAAATTTACATTACTGTAAAGCAACTTCTTGTTACTGCTATAAATCACAGTTGGCCTATCTGATGCAGCGAATACATGCGTCGTATTCTTCGATGAGAACGTACGGAGTGTTATAGGCTGGGTTCCAAGAGACACCTTTTTCCTATCCGTCAACTCACCAGTATTCATGTTCAATAGAAAGTTTAAAAGATGACCATCTCCAAGTGCACATAACAAGTAAGATATCTGAAAAGGAATTAGCAAGAGACTTACTTATAGGCATAAAAAACAAGTGTACTATAATCGCAAGACACCAACACCACAAAGATGAAAGATGCAGATGCATTTGCTCAGCATCTATCCATCCTTAAATAATTAATTTGATTCTCATATGAATTCCATTGTTCTAATAATCGCATGTTTGGTGATTTGCCCTAAAAGCTCACTTTGAGATTATACATGGCACAAGTTCTTCACAAGTGCCACATGTCATATTATGGCCCTCAAACCTAATATATAATAATCAATAAATATAGACTACAGAAAGTTCAACACAAGCATACCCCTTCAAAGGCACACAGAAGAACAGAACGAGGTATGATTTCTCCCCCTAAATGTTCCTTAGTGATGAGGTTCAGGTCAGGGAGTGAAAATATCCAAACACTTATATCTGTCCACATTCCAACTGCAGCTATCTGACTATAGTTAGGATTTTCTCCAATAGGATTAATGTCAAGGCATGAGATCTCATACTCCAGCTGTGCATGCTTTACTTCTGTCAATGTTCCATCACCAATTTCTAAATAAACTAAATGCCCACCACCAGTTGCCAGTAAAACCTGCCATACAAGTAGTGCAACAATTACACCGGTAGACAAAACAAGAACATGCCACACAGGAAATTAATGATTAAAACCTGTTAAGATGGCATTGTGAAATAATCAATAATAGCAATCTGAATAATACAAAGACACCAACATTCAAATGCATACATGACCATGCAATTATGTGTTTATATCTCTGCTCCATTCCCACCCCCAACCTGCTTTAATGACAAGTCAATTGAGGTTTTAAGAGAACATAGGCAACACATGATCTTCAATTGAGGTTTCTGATATGTCAATTGAAACTTTTTCAAATTCAGCACCCAATAACATAAAAACTTCCCTCATTACGCCCACGCTATTAAAGAATCAAGTACACAAAATCAAAAACCCTTCCTAATAAATGATAAACTTTATTTGATTTTCACATTTGCTCTACTAAAAAGATACTTGGCACCTAAAACTTACTAAAATAGCTATGATTTTTAAATTCTGAATAATCTGACACAGAACACCCACTAGAAGGGATCAATGGTCAGATTGATCATGTCTTTATTTTTTTACTGCAAAATATATGTTGTACAAAATACGTAAGACTTAATAACAATTGTAATAAAAAAAAAACATACGTACAAAAAGTAAAATAAAAAAGAACATATGGAAACATGTTTCTCTACACGATCGTTTTCAACAATGACAACACTCTTACATGTAACAAATAAAAAATTGCCATACAACCACAAAACCACCATATAGAGTCAGTTTGTTTCCTGCCTAGACAGATTATGCCACGAAGAGAAGTAACTGAGAAGGGAATAAGGAAAGCACAACACCACACTTGTATCAGAATAGGCAAGCCCAGTCATGCGATTATACTCATAGAATGGGATGGGAAACAAACCTGGCTTGCATTGGCAATTGCAACATTAACTGAATACCCTGATGGAGCTTTCCACTCATTTCGAAGCTCCCTAGATGTAGAACTGACAAGTCTTACAGAGCTTGAAGTGACCTGTCATGGAAGTTTGATCAAGCATAGCAGAGTAATAAGACACTTAATTCTCATTTAGTAGAAGAAAATGTAAACATATAAGGTGATTCAAAATTATAAAAATCAATTGCAGAAAGAAACTCAAAGAGGAACAAACTAATGAAAGAAGAGATGCTTGCAACAAAATGCGTCATCTCATTTTTATCAAAAAGAAAAAAACTAAAGTCTCATGATTAACAGTCATTTTTCATGCAAAACCTTTATTATAAATACACCAGACTCAATTACTGATGTCCACCATCACATCATCCAACCATAGAGAGTAGAGTCAATGCCTTTGTTAAGATACAACTTAACCTAAAAGCTTAAGCTAGTAGGTAAGGGCCCAAGTAATAACATTAAGCTCTAACAAGCCCCCTCATGTGCAAGACTGACACCAAATGAGCTTGTCAATTGGACCAGCTAACAAAGATAGAAAGAGATATAAATGCAAATCATGTGGCTCTGACACTCATCACTTGACCTAAAAGCTTAGTCTTTTGTAAGAGCCCCAACAATATTGTTAAGCTCCAACAGCCTTAATGGCAAATATATATAAACTCAAATGAACGTCCATGTAGTTCAGGTCAATTTACAGAGAAATATTAGTAAGAGTTCGAATATATATGCCTAAAAGAGCAAATAAAAGTTCTCTCTTTGGGCGTCTGTAACAAAAGAATTCCGAGATTTCTCTCTCTTTTTTTTTTTTCAATTCAGCTGGGACGGGGTTATCAATTAGTCTGGCCAGTTACAATATTTTTGTTTCAGTGGTCTCGGTGCTTGCTTAGAGGCTATGATCCATTTTCAGATTTATACAAGCCAAATTCTATAGTTTTCATCCCTCCTTACAGTTCTGTTCTTGATAGCCCAGTGGACAGCTGGCACACTTTTTTACTTTGCTTTTGTTCAATAGCATGCATTTTCTGGTTTCCTCCCTCTAAAACAGGGAAGAAGAAAGGAAAGAAAAGGAGAGAGTGCATAAAAAAGAGGTAAAAACCTACTTGTACAAGTTGATTGTAAACAGCATCATGGCAAAACAAAGTCTGCACTTGAGAACAAAAACCCTCTATCTCAGTTTCTTCCAGTTCATCCTCAAAATTCATTGCCAAAATTCGAGTCTCGCTGATAAAACTAACCACCAGGAAGGTATCAAATGGATCATCAGTAGATGATCTTAATGACCACATTCCTTTAATACCTTGCAATTCCACCGATGCCTACAATGTTGAATAAGTACAACAAAAAGTGGATTTTGTGACAATATATAAGTGCTTAACAGAAATTCAGGGAACAAAAGAAATCCTTAAACAAATCATACCTGTTCATTAATTCCTATCCCATTTCGCACTATGCGAAGTGAACCATCCTTGTAAGCTCCAGAGCAAGTTACAACCTGACCTTGGCCTTGCCTCTCAAGGTCAACCACACAGAAGTCAACAATGGGCCCCAAATTGACATACCTTTCCAAAACTTCGACATATGAACCTTTTGCATCAGGTTGTAGATTTAGCTTTATAAGCTGTTTTGGCACCACAGAATGTCAACATTTAATTTTGAGATTTTACGTATATTGAATTTTAAGATAACTTGCAATATTAAATAGGTGGCACCCAACAAACAGATTATCTCGAATACACAAAGATTATAATACTTCTAGTCTAAATGACAAATGTTTTCAACATATACACTGAGAAAACAAACAAACACAAAAAAATAGTAAGTCCACCAAACCTGTGAATCTCCATAGCTTGAGCCAACGTAGACAAATGCATTATCCAGGTATGATATAGTAGATGCAATAGAAGTTTCACCCAAAAGCTCAATTTTGAGTCCAGTAACCCTGAGGATAAATATAGATGGCACAACCATAAGAGATCCCATCAATGTATACTGTTCATGGGTCAGAACTAAGGTTTTTTTTTCAAGGTATGATGCACTCTTATAGGATTTAAGGTACAACATTTGATAGTAAATACAAGACAGAAGTCTGAGTGATCACTTACTTTTCTTTTTCATGGGTTATAACCAACAGGTGAAGAAGTCCAGCATGATCACCAAGTAAATACCTAGAACCATCAGCATCAACTCTTCCGTAGGCTTTTGTGATAGACTAGAGTGTAGACCGACATAATGAAGAAAATAAGTCAAAACACATTCATGAGCAATTGCCACTTGCAATTCTTTAGAAAATTACCATGCTATGTTTGCATATAACTGACACCAACTCTAGAAGTAACTTACAGGTCTGATTGGGATTACTTTAAAAGCATTGGCACTACAGTAGACAATTGTCTCTTCTCCAATTATAAGGACGCCACATAGAGGTGGAGGAACTGGTATGAGCAAATCAGCTCCATTGTCCAGATTATTCTGAGACCATGGCCCCTCAACAAAATCTTTATCCTTCAAAGCAACTTCATATGTTTTCACATGCCGAGCATCTTTGTTATCCTACAGCAATAAGGGTGCAACGGTAAGACCATCTAAACCATTCTGTCAAGGATACCTGTTTTGATACATAACGTAATTTATGAAAGATATCTTTAAATAATTTAATAAAACAGCTAAACATTTGCACAACACATATATGTCTAACCCAAAAACATTATTGTGACTTGTACAAAGATGGCTTCAAGAGGGCAAACCGCCTTAGGCAATCTAAAATGTGCAAGACACAATCCAAAGCACCCAGGACATTACAGCAATATAATCAATAAGCATACTCTATTGACACAGGCACAAACCAATCATGTGGCGGACAAAGGAATGTCACTTTGTCATTACTTTAGAAAAATAATTTAAATATGAAAAGGGCAGTATGCTCTATATGTAATTGAAGCATTTGGGTGTACGCACACACATGTGACTCTCCACTAGGGCTACATCCAAACTTTTATAAAATTTCTCATAAACACACACCTCTTATTGGGGATCTCCATCTAACCTTTTCAACTTCAAAATATCCGGATCACAATTCACAACGAAGTGCAATATAAACAACATTAAGAAGATTTACATAAAAAGAAAAGATGCACAGAGAAATATAGGGACCTGGTAGAGCACTACAATTGTTGGTTTTGCACAACCATAAAGAAACTTGATATCCAAAACTTGAAGCTCCTCGAGCCTGAAACAAAGTCACCATTGTATTACTTGGAATCATTTTTCATCTAAATTACAACAAAACTAGAAAACATTTAAAGCAAGAAATATTTATGCAATTGAGAATAAGAACAGAAATATATGAAGCAACTTCGTTGTATATCACAGTAGAAAATTCCCATCTGCCGATGTAACATTCAATGCCCTATTTGTTTAACCCTCATTATCCAACTTTAGCACCACTTCTGGATGAATGATAATGTGAAACTCCCCCACCGATGAACAATAAGTGAGCAATTTGGCAGGCTCGAATTCAATCAAACAAGTGGCAAACTCATGAAAGTCAAAGGCAAGCATCTTAAAAGTTAGAATAGAGCTATGATATTCCCAGCCCAAATTGTACCTTATCTCCATTACTAACATGTGTAAATAGCGAAATAAGTATTTGAAGCCTTGAAAGTAGTAACCACTACACAGAAAAATCATTTCACTAGAAAGCATGGGGGAAGAATTAAAGGAATACCTAACATTAAATGCTTCTTTCAACTGTCCTTTATTATCAAAAGGAATAACCTGGAGAAAAAAAAAACTCTTAAAATCTTTAAGTGATAGCAAAAATGCAGGAATATATTTAGAAATTGAGAATGAAAATTAAACCCAAAATAATATAAATGATAAGAGAGATAGTTGAGGAGAAAGCATCAAAAGTAGAGTGGTAAGCATCAAACCACATACCTTGAACAACCCATCATATAAATGGAGTCCAATTAATCTACAATCAGGATCAATTATGCCAATCTAGAAAGAGAAAGAAGTTAATGGAATGGCATTTGCCGAAATTTTCATTAAACATAAAAAGGAACACATTTCAACCATATGGAGAAAAAAAATGCCGAGGTACATGAAACCACCAGAAGAATTCATGAGAGATTTTTTACCTGACCATTGTCTGTAGGTCGACCTATACGGTCAGAGACATCCCCCATTGCTCTATACAATAAGCATACAACTTCATCAGAGCAAGAATGCAACAAATGTATGATATCTATAAATAACAACATTTTCTGACAGCTATCCAGTTCTCTCACGCATTACAAAGAAAGCAACAAACTTTCTAAAATCACTAGATGCCATTTTGTGGCATAATGAATTTATCAACGGGCAGAGTCAACTTTCTGACAGAGAATTGTATGCAAAAGCCTAACTTAAATGATAATTAAGGGGAGAGAACAAAAATAAATAACAGCAGACATAACAACCCAAACGTGACCAAAATTTAGGCATTTATTGAAATATCTCTATTATACATTTGCAACCCCTCCAAACTCCCCACCAAAGAAGAGCTAACAAGAAAACAAAATTATTCAAAGCATTGACTATCTAATTTACAACATTATATAGTATTCTTTATCAGAGCCAAAAACCAGTATTTTATATCAAAAGTTGCATATCAAATGATACATATCTCATATCTCAAGACCTAAACTAATTCCAAACAACGATAAGGTATACTTTCACAAACTACAGAAAATTTCCTTGATGAATCATTGTTCCTTTATTTTTTTGCCATTCTCTTTAACAAAAATATAAACAATGTTGAACATCCACTAAGCAAAGGATGAAAGCTAATTGTCGTTTTATTTTTTTTCAAGCTTGAACCTTGTAATAAGCTCAGATAACTCAGCATCCCATTGAAGAACGCAGAATTTATATCTCTCTGTCGCAATAAAAAGAAAATCCTGCACTTCACCCTGATATGAACAGAAAACTCTAAATTAAACCCCCCCAAAAAAATAAATATCACAAATGTAACAGTGTAAGTTTTAGGAGCTAAAAAAGAGCAACTCACGTGAGGACGGAAAAGTTCAAGTGTTGCAATTCTTCCATATATAGGTACATCCAACATAGGCTGCACAAGAAAATTATCACTCAATGATGCTTTAGATTTCAGTTCTAACCAGAAATAAGAATTTTCAAATAATGGTTCAAAAGGGGGGAAACAAAAAAGAAGTTGTGCTAGGTAAAGACTGAAGACTGAACGTAAACCGAATTACTAGGAAATTTAACATGAATTTTTTCCCTATGCATGGGATATTTGAACTGCAAACAGAAGCTATCTGCACTCCATGTAACATTAATAACAGCTCAATAATTAATGTTAATACCTCAATGTTCAAATTCTAAAATGCATCATTGTTCTATTAGCGGAACAACTCAACCTACTGAATCCACAAGAATAAGATACTAACAACAAAGAAACACAATCCAATGTCAGATCCAAAGTGGAAATCGGGCCCTTGACCAGAAAGAGGTCACACTCAAGACTTCAACCGAAGCACTTGCACGTTGAGTTCAAAACTTTTTTCTGTTACACCACAAAATGACCCCTTTACCAAAAAAAACATGTGATACCTGTAGTCCCAGAGCTGTGAGCAGATGTATTTCGATACGTGTGGATTTCCTGAAAGCAAGTTGAACTATAAATAAATGGCTAACCGATAAAAATACACACTTTTACATGAAATTTAACTAAAACAAATGTAATGTAAGAAATTACTAACTAAAAAATGTATCCATGACACCAAACTGGAATTTACAATTACCTTACAGTGTTTTCAGCAAAATTTTCAACTCAAAAATCAGGTTTAGGGTTATCAACTTCAACGCAGGCACATTTTTTGTCGATTACAATAACAGAAGTTCAATTAGTACGATAAATGAAGTTTTAACGCCAAATAAATTTTTTTTAAAAAAAAGATTTCGTCATGACACCAATTTTCAGCTGAAGAATCAGGTTTAGGAAAATCATATTCCACCGCAAGCATACACCAAAGGAAACGCAATATTTAAAAGTAACAATCACAGAAGTTAGAGTAAAAATATTAAGTAGCTGAAAAGAAACCCTAGGGCAAAAGAAACTGTAAAAGAGCGAAATCGGAAGAGAAAAGCAAATGAAATGAACAAATAAATGCATTTGCAAAGAGAAGAGGAGAAGACGAAGCGTACGCAATAATGAGATTGAGTTCTAGAGGACTGGTGAAATTGCCGACGCAAGAGTGAGTAACATTGGTCGGCTTGTGAGCCGAAACGACGTAGTTCCAAATACTCATGGCTTCGTTCTCTATTGCTGTGAGCTGCTGCTTTCTCTCACTGTCTCCTCTTTTTTGTTACTGTCGCTTTGCGAAGAGGTGACGAGGCTAGAGAACGCACACGTTGTTTGTAAATGAACGCTTCTTCGACTTGAAGCGGCTCCCTCCCTTTATAATTGAGTTTTAAAATTTAATTAATTAATTAATAATAAATCAATATAACATAACAATTAACAAATATAAAATACAAAATGACGTGACACTATATTATTGTCACGTTAAAATTACTCATTTTTATTGAGTTATTAATTATTATAAATAGATTATTTGAATCCATTTACATTAAAAATCTCAATATGTGTGTGTATATATATATATATATATATTTTGGAGGGTGGGTGATATTACACACACTTTTTATATTATAGCCTTATTATATATTATTAAAATATATATATATTTTTATTCAATTTTTATTATTAAATAAATCAGTAAAAATAAATTTCTCATAAATATTGTACAATTTTATAAAAGTGTAACAAAAATAAATGTATGATAAAATAAATTTGAATAAAACAACGTAAATCTTGATAAAAATTACCATTTAGAAGTTAACGTTAATATATTGGATGATTTTTATTAAAATTGAGAAGAAATTCATATTAATAATTATTTATATACATATTTATAATATATAATATTAAATAATTAATTTAATAGAATTAAGAGAAAACAAGATTATATTTCACGACTATCTTAACCAGAACTTTCGTTTTGTTATTTCATTTTCATGAATATACACGAAATTTAGAATCCTCAAGAAGATAAAGAGTTGTTGTTATCTCATTTAAATAAAAATAAGAATGTTTTTCATACTATATAAAATAAATTAATTATTGGAGTGGTGTTATTTTTTTCTGTGTTACAAAATATAATGTTTGGGCTAAATCGTACAAAACATTGGGCCCATTGGGTTTTCTCAGAAAATACCAAGGGAGCACTTATCACTCCATGGTTTCATGGCCTATACCGTTAATTTGCAAAACATTGAAAATAGAATCAAAGCAAAAAGTGCAAAATTGCAAACAGAAATGGTAGAAAAAGAGTATTGACAATACTCAACATCAAAATACTTCGAAATTTTTTTTACAGAGCACCTACGTTCTTAAGGCCAAGCACAACCCCAACCCCAATAATATGACCAACAGTGCCACAAGCCAATGTGTCAGCCAGGGTGAACCCGGCCGGATCACCGGTTTGCAATCCGGAATCTCTTGCTTCCAGCTTCAATCCTGCAGTTGCTTTCCTGTTTGCTGATGGAGCCAACCCAAATCTTCCAGCAAACAACATCAAGCTTGTTGTTGTCACCATTATCTGCCCACAGAAAGCAAAAGCACTTGAGAATCACTTTTCCCAGAAGCAGTTTTTGTAGACTTGGTAAAATTAATTGCTTACCAAATTTGTGGATGAACCAATGAAGTCACAGCGAGCACCCAAAGCTCCATTCCCTCCTTTCCTCTTCATTGGTACTTGAACTGCTGTCTGTGCCATTAGAATTCAGAACAAAAAAAATTACTTCAGCTTCTGCTTCCAAGAAAAGTGATTCCTGAAACATAATTATGAACTCAGTGTATGAAAAGGAGAAGATTTTTTTTACCAGGGATTGTGCTGGAGCTGGTGAGAAATTGGGTCTGAGACCAGCGAATAGTGGTATAGTCATCACAGAAGTGCCATTTTTTTTTGTGCTTGATCAAAGAACAAGTTTGTAATATTTCTCTTTATGAAGTCAGAATTATTTTTTATTTCGTATAAAGCTCATTAGGGATATAAAACTGAGTGAGTAGGCAGACGTGGATTGTGGCCACATGAGCTGTCACGGGCTTTAGAATGCTAGAATTGGATACACTCAGATACTTCGCTGACGTGGCATTCTGTCATTGGTTTTTTTTAATTTGGATAGGGTTTGGGTGTTTCGAAGCTGGAAGTGTTACTGTTAAGGATGTTATTTGGGCTTGGATAGATCCATTTTTAATTCGAGTCAGATCCAGACAGATTGTTTAGCAGGAAAACTAGTAATTAGTAAATGAGTAGACGATCTTACAATACATCTCATTAATGAAAATTTTGCTTATTTCTTGGATAGAATTAGCCTGGATCAGTACCTATTTCTCTGCACGATAAGCAGTGAAATCTACATAAGGTATTTTAATGAACATAACAAGTCATCCAATGATCAGAGTCCAAAATATTTTCAATTCATTTAAATATGGAATATAAAACATTTTCTCTCCATCTCCATGCATTCATTTTTCTCTTTCTCCTTCAATTCATCTTCCTGCATGCACTTTCTTCAACCTCAAACAACTTCAAGCAGTTTCAGGGATCCATGCACTCAAAGAATACCTCCAAAAACTTGGCTATATAAATCACAACCCTTCAAAATTTTGACTATTATTTCGATGAAAACTTGGAATTTGCCATTAAAACATACCAAATAAACTTCAACCTGAATCCCACAGGAACCCTGGACCTTCAAGCAGTATCAACAACGGCGAAACTTCGTTGTGGGGTTGCAGATATCATCAATGGAGCAACAAGAATGGCTACAATAATTTTCAGCAATATTTTTCTCTATATCCAGGAAACCCTAAATGGCCAATAACTCAAGAAATCCTCACCCCTCACCTACTCATTTTCCGTCTGGAATGCGAGCCCGTCCGGCAGGCATTAAAAACATGGAGTTATGTAACGCCGTTCGCATTCTCTTTCGTTGAGAATTACAACACTGCTTATATCAGGATCAGCTTCGATAGCGGTGATCACTGAAATTTTTTCTCGGCCAGCTAAAAAATTATCCTGAATAATAATAATTATTATTATCTGAACCTTCTGTATATAAAAATCAGTATTAAAAAGAGATGCACGAGACATACCCAATAAAATTTATAGTAATCATGCACCCACTCAATGTTCTATTCATGGGTACGTGTATCTCTGAATTAATAAAAAAAAAATCATAATAAAAAACAAAATATACGTATGAGATGAATATAAATAATTAATTAATTTGATTCAAGTCTTGATAATATAAGGTTAATATGATTAGATTTTATTTAAAGTAAAGTGATTTTATCAATTAGTATGCCATATTTGTGTTAAAATCAACTGTAGTATCTGTTAAAGAGAATGTCAATCTTGATCCCAAACTCCAGAGAAGCAATTGCAGCAGAAGCTCAGCCCAGAACAACAATTGTTCTACACACTATGTATTAAACTATCAAGAGAACAGGAATTAATACAAGTATTGAAAGAAAATAAGTAAAAATAACGATCATTTCACTGCAAATTAAAAAGAAAAAACATTACAGGAAAATACATGGGCTTGTAGCTGCAGGCTGATCGATTCTTACTAAAGCAAAAAGAAAGGAAACAAATAACACCGTAAACCAAGAAAGCAAATTAAGCACCGATCGATCAACGGAGGTCTGTATTATTGAGAATAACCCATTTAGTATTTACCGTTGGCATTAGGGTTGTAATTCTTAAAGTAATGAACAATTGATGTAGCAAACGCATTGATAAGCATATTTAACAGAAAGTCAAGCAAACGCCATTTCCATTCTTCTGCTGAAGACAACGTTGTTTGCAAGACGCAAGATTGCATCCATCTGGATCCATCACTATCGTGCATCTTGAATATCCACAACTTATCTCCCTCATTTCCACTGCTTTCATATCTCGCACCAATTTGAATAAACAATTATCAAAATTAACCAAGAGGAAATTAACACAGAATGCAGGCGTTAACGAGCATATATATACCAAAGATTTAGAATTTAAATCTCGTTCATATCAAAATGAAAAATATATATCAAAAGGATATGGGAAGTTGCAAACAGCACGGCATATGTGTATAGAATATGGTAATAGTACCTGAGGGTGCAAAGAGAAGTATAGGTATGATGTAATAGGTAAAGTAGAAAAGCTTCATCCTTATTAATCCTTTAAGAAATTAAAATTTTCTTTAGTGTCTTTAGGCAGTAGTATTTGCACCATCGATCACCAAGCAGTCCTACTTATAGGTGTTTGAGAAATGGGATAGGACAAATTTTATATAAGAGATTAAGAAGAAGCATAGTTTGAGAGATGGAAAGTTGAAATAATATTTTTAAATTAAAGTGCTTATATAAGTGGGAAACATGCAATATTAAAGAAATAAAAGTTAAAGCTTTTTAATTAGTTGAGGATCCACTATGACTGGTCTTTATCCTACTACTTGTAACGTAATTAAGGGACAATAAAGTTTTTCCTAATTATTAAGAGCCACTTAATTATGTTTAATAATTTCGTAATATATATTTCAACTCTTGCTTCCACAAGCAGACGATATTGTGAAAACATTTTTTTTTCCTTGAATTTATGTGTTAATGGGGGGTTTTGGATACTTTCATCTAGTAAATCTAGTAAGAAGAGTATTGGTTAAATTACTATTTATTCAGCTTGAGTGGAATTATCACTTTACATAGCTTTGTTGAAAACTTAGTTTGTAAAAAATTTTGTGGAAAAATATACTTATTTTTTCTGAATTGTTTGTTGATTAACATTATTTTTTGTAATTGGGTAAATAATTTGGTAGTTAAATTACCTATTATAATTAAGATTTAGCTTTTTATCTATATCAAACAATCTCTTGTGACATAGTAAAAGACCCTTTTTGTCATTGAAGTTAAATACAATTATATTTGATCTCAAGGTGTAGTATTGAGGAAAAACTATGTCTATATCAAATGTTTCACTCCTAATATTGCACCACACATCAAATCTTTTCATTATGTCAAAATGATATGAACTTTATTTAGTAATAAAGGTCATTAATATTATTGATAAACTCATCCCAATGCAATGGTAAATACTAATTTAATTCTTTAATGGATTTGAGACTATTAAAATATGGGATGAATCTTCTAATTGTAGTAAACTTAGGTTATTAATCTACCAAACTTTAATATTATAAGATTACACGCAAATGATGGAAGAAAATTTTAGAGCAATTAAGTTTAAGTGCAGAAAGCAGGACATTCATATTTGAAAAAACAAACTGTAAAATAACATACTTATGTTAGTGCCATAAACCGCAATTGAAATCATAAATATATTGATTTTATTAAAAAATAAATAAATAAACAGTAACAAAAACAATTCTAATTTATCATAATTTGTAAAATAAATAAAAAAAGGCATATCGAAGAAAATATGAATTTCATTATCAGATTAATAGCATATACAAGTCAAAATCAAAGGAAAAAAAATCATATTAACACATAATTAGATGCATGCAATATCAATAACTAATTTACGCCCATTGAATCATATTAACATAAGCCAAAAATCTTTGAGATACAACCATTGAATCACATTAATATAAACTTTAATGAATGTAATGTCATATTTCAGGACAAATACCCTTCATTTGTTGAAAAATACCCATCATTTTCTTTGGTTAACACCATTTACAGGCCAAAATCGAAAACAACTCATTAAATCATGCGCATTTAACTGAATATAAGCAACATCATATTATAAGATAAATCAAACTTAAAAGAAACAATGGGTTTGATCTTAAGCCAAAATGCATGGAAATTAAATGATTTCAAAATGAATACATACCTCGCACTCATCGTGAAAGTTTTGCGTTGGTGTTGAAATTGACGCTAATATCTTCAATTTTTACCACAACAATGAAGCAAATTCTCTCTCTCT
>JAXCLQ010000004.1:3879145-3889985 GCA_035584115.1 Cedrela odorata
TAACTGTTAAACATGAGAACTACTGTAGCCATTGAAGGTCTCTCAGTTGGATCGTCCTGGACACATAATAATCCCACCTTTATGCATCTAATTACTTCATTTCTTGAGTAAGAATCTTTCAAATTTGAATCCAACAATTGCAAGGGTGTCCCGTCCCTCCAATGTGTCAAAGCCTGCAATAATATATCGAAGTCGTATTATCAAAAAGGTTGCAAGGGTGTCCCGTCCCTCTAATGATATTGGCCCAAATAAACGAAGGGAAAAAGTTTAGCGACCTTTTATCAAACTCTTGGGCTATGTTGGGCTATGTTGTTTATGCTTCCATAGCCCAAGAGTTTCATAAAAGCTGTGATTCTTCTTGCCAATTATAATCTCTAAAACTAAGACACCGAAACTATACACATCCGATTTCACATAGAATTGCCTATGCTTAGTGTTACAGGCTAATTTTCTCTTGGTCGAAACTTGAGTTCGTGCGGCACTCACTATAATGTTAAACTAGTAAATCAGTCTAAATAAGTTTGCACGTGACAAATTCAAGTAGTTTAGTTATCTACAAATATAAACAAATAAAAGAAAATAATCGAAAACAAGTAAACATCATATCGCAATACAATTCGAAACTACATCGATAAAACACGCAACAAACATATAAGCATTAGACAAGCAATCAATGAGCATACAAGTATTGAACAAATAAACATCACAACACATTGAACAAACAAGATCAAATAATCAATACAAGCAACACATTTTATTAATCCAAGTGCGAAGGAGAACACTTTGGGAAAGCAATTTTGCCAGCAAATTCACTCCTATCATATCTTTATGGTACAGGTTTGATATACTTTTTAGCGGGTTTGAGAAGGATTTGATAAATAAATTTAAAACCCACAACTGGTTTAGGATAAATATGGGTACAAACAAATATCCGTGAATATATCCACAAATATCTTTTAATAAAATTATCAAAATAACGTCATTTTGAATTAATATTTCTTTTTTTGCACATTTATTTGTATTTATTTGTCTATTATACTATCTCATTATCAATCATTTTTTAAATATTTTTATTCTATAACAATCATTCTATACAATACATATTTATTTATTTCTTCTAATTATTAAATTATATATATATAAACTTTTAAATTAAATTGTTTAATTTAAATTGGAGATATTAATTTTAAGTAATTGATACATGTTAATAAATGATAGATAAAAAATAATAAGTTGATAACATTAAATATTGTTTATTAACTTTGAATTTTAAATTTGCATAAATCAATATTTCAAAATTAATATCTCCGACTTTTTATTTGTTTATCATTATTAATTCATAAATTTCTCTAACTTTATGTGAGTGATGTATTTCATTTTAAATTAATACCAAAAATTCTATTAAAAATCGACTAAAAATCCGCAGATTTCTGCGCAGGTTTGGCAAATATTAAATACTCGTTTAAGTGGATTTTGTAATAAATTATTAAACTCGCTACGGATTTGGTACGAGTATGATATTGAGTTTTTTTGTGGATACAGGTTTAGAAATATCTATCCCAAATCCGATCCGCTACTATCCTTAAGTATAATTAGCCATCCCCCACTAAAAACATTTTTGAGATATTGTAGAAGAGGTAGGAGGAGACACAACACATGTCCCACCTGTCACACCCCTAAAATTGTAAATAAAATGACAATTACAAGCTCCACTAGTACCTCCCCTACTTATAGCCATGAGCTTACTAGCTGGCCATAGACGAATAAATGCGGGTGACCCTTACATCCTCCCTCACCTAATATATCTGCGTCCTCAACGAATGTACTATTTTGAAGTCTTTAATCTTCTGTTGGAACGGCTCCAGTTCTTCAACTCTCTTGCAGTTGGTCTCTTCTTCTCCAAGGCCCTTCCACTTCACGAGAAACTCCTTATGGCATCGCCTCTCCCCGGTTACTAATCTCTCTGCTAAAATTTTTTCAACTTCTTTGATAATCTTCTTTCGTGGCTGCTCCTTGATCTTCTCTTTTGCTAGTTGATTGCGCGTGAAATCCTCCGTGTCGGCGTGGTATGGCTTCAACTTGCTAACATAAAATACTAGGTGCATCTTTATCTAGGCTGACATCTCGACCTTGTACGAAGCCTTCCCTACTTTGGCAATAACTAGAACTAGGCCTTCATGCTTCCGCACTAGTGTCTTGTCTCAGCTCCCCAAGAAGCAAGTCAACTTAATTAACACCAAATTTTCATGCTTGAACTCGAGCGGTTTTCTACTTTTGTCCGTCTAATTCTTCATCCTAGTGGCGGCTTTCTCTAAATATGCTCGAACTATTTCGGCGTTAATTCTTCATTCGTTAGTGAAATTAAAGGCCCGAAGGATCCTTTCCCTATACTCTGTGACTATATAGGGTAAAAGTGATTGATGTCCCATCACTACTTCAAAGGAACTTCGATTTGCTGATGAGCACTTCCTTGTATTGAAGTAAAACTGTGTTACGTCAAGTAATTGCGCTTAATTTTTCTGGTTGGCATTGACAAAATGGCGCAAATACTCTTTTAACATTCTATTAAACTCTGTCTTTCTATCAGTTTGGGAATGATAACTTGATAAAATATTCAGCTGCGACCCAAGAAGATTAGACAATTCGAACTAGAATATTCTGAAAAATCTTGGGCCCCGGTCACTCATAATGTGCTGTGGTACTCCCCAATATTTCACCATACACTTGAAGAATAATCTCGTTGTTTCCTCTACTCCGCAGTATTTTGGGGCTAGTATGAATGTGGCGTATTATGAAAATCTGTCGACAACTACCAAAATATTATTCAAGTTACCAATCTTCGAAAGGTTGATGATGAAATCAAGCAAGACACTCTCTCACGGTCGGCTTGGCATATTCAACGGCTTTAGTAATCTTGGTTTCTTTACTTTTTCAACTTGTCTTGTTGGCAGACGAGACAAGTTTTGGTATACACAGTTATCTCATCCCGCATCTGTAGCCAATAGTACCATTGCTTCAACAAGGCATACGTTCTCTGCCATCCTAGATGACCGGCCCACAAGGTGTCATGACACTCCTTCATAAGAGTTCTCCGCAGATTTTCAGCTTTTAGAACGTATAAGTGGTTGTCTTTTGTCCACAAAAGTTTGTCTTCCACCCAAAATCGACGAATCTTTCCTTTTTCTACCAATTTCACAATTATTCGAAAAATCGCATCCTTTTCTAGGTTTTCCCTGATGCGCTTCTAGAGGGGTATCAAAACCGTGATAGTGGACATGGTTGCCATCATCTTCATACTCGCGAGCTCTGACTTGAGACTTAGAGCATTTGCCACTTTATTCAAGTTTTTGGCTTTATGTTAAAAGTGAAAGTTGAATTGAACAAGGAACTCCTATCATCGAGCTTATTTTGGGATCAACTTTGGTTGTGTAAAGAAGTTACTAACAGCTATATTGTCTGTCTTCACCATAAACTTAGATCCCAGCAGATAATACCTCTATACCCAAAAACAATGTAACACAACTAAGAGTTTCTTTTCTTGAGCAGTGTACCTCCACTCCGGTTCTGATAGCTTTCAACTCTTATAAGCTACAAAGTGGCCTTTCTACAATAAAACTCCCTCCAATGCTAAGTTAAATGCATCGGTCTGCACCTAAAATAGCTTTGTTATATCTAAAATGGTAAGAATCGAATTTCTCACCATGGCTTTCTTCAACTTGTCGAAGACTCTTTTACACTGCTTAGACCATTCTCACGTTACACCCTTCTTTAACAACTTGGTTAATGGTGCAGCTTTCTTTAAGTACCCATCTACGAACTGCTGGTAATAATTAGCCAATTCAATAAAGGATCGTAACTCTTTCATACTTGTCGGTATCTTTCAATCTTAGATAGCCCTCATCTTTTCTAAATCCATCCGTATGCAACCTTGTTCTATTACATGGCCAAGGAATTTGATGTGATTCTGGGCAAATGAACACTTCTCTTTCTTCACAAAGAGTTTGTTATCCTTCAACTTTTGGAAAACCTTAGCCAATTGTTCATTGTGCTCTTCTAAGGTTTTATTGTAAACCATGATATCATTAAGATAAACCACTACAAACTTATCCAAATATTTGTGGAAGACAACATTCATCAATGTACAAAAGGTTGCAAGAGTGTTTGTTAACCCGAACAGCATCACTAGAAACTCATACAATCCATATCCGGTGACGCATGTTGTTTTTGCCTCATCCCCTTCAACAATCCTTATTTGATGGTAACCCAACTGCAAATCTAGCTTTGTAAAATATCTTGCCGAGCTCAACTAATCAAACAAATCTGTTATCAGCGGAATATGATAGGTATTGCGAACCATCAGCTTATTGAGAGCTCTATAGTCGATACACAACTGTAGGCTCTCATCTTGCTTCTTCTGGAACAACACTAGGGCTCCGAATGGTGCTTTTGACGGTCTGATGAAGCCAGTCTCCAAATATTTATCTGATGATTAATTACTCTCCTTGATGGTAAGGTTTTGGGCAATTGACCCAGCATCACCTTGGCAAATTCTCTCAACACATCTGCAACCTCCGATGAGGTAGGCTCTTCTTCTCTCTCTTCCACTGAGGTCGGAATGGCGATGAAAAAGGGTTCTCCTCCATTAATCTCCTTCTTGAATTGAAGTGCGGACAGTAGTTTTACCTCTATCGATTGCTTGACCTTGGTCAACACTATCCCGAGCCTTTCTCTCATGATCAATAAACTACCAACAAATAAAACTGGGATTGTGCCCTTCTCCAATAAGGAGTTCATTCCCAAGATGACATTAAAGTCATCCATCTGCACGGCTACAAGGTTCACTTAACCTTATCAAGTGACAATCTTCATCCGCGCTTACTTTGCCAACCCGCTCGTGGGTAAGGCTTTAGAGTTAACCACCTTTATGCGACTAGCATCCTCTTCGAGCTTCAGCCCAAAGCGCTTCTCTTCTAAAGTGAAAATGAAGTTATAGTGGCTCATGTGTCCATCATAATACTTTTTTCCATAATCTCATTGATTAGGGCATCAACGAACAAAAGACTCTTTCCAGCAGGCTTCTTGCCCTCAGGTTGCTACTTCAGAGCATTAAATATCCTCAATGCCACCATGTGACCCATCTCTTCCATCTCCTGATCTCTCTTAAGTGCTTCTAGTGATTCATCTTCAACTGTCATGGCACTTAGTCTCACCTTATTAAGAAACTCTATAGCTCTATATGGGCCATTGCATAGCCAACATGAAAACAGTTTCTTCCTCGCTTCACTACCATTGAAAAATGTTGGCTTTTTTGGGTAGTTTGATTCTGCCCTCTTGGTCACTCCCTCACCTTTGTTGAGGCCTCAATTCCTAGACTTTTTGTTCTAATTATCGTTCCTTCCTAACATAGGTAACGGCCTTTTTGATTAGAGATCATCCCTTGAGTAATCTGACAGTCATTCAGCGACTACTTATACGAATGGGAGATCTCGCACTCTTTGTCATTGAAGCTCATTTTAGGCCTAAGGTTAAAGGCCTTCTATGAAGTAAAACAACTTGTCTTGCTCAGTCATATCTCGGATATCTAACATTAAACCTGAGAATTTCTTTACATACTCGAGGAATATCCCAATTTGGGTCAACCTACATAGTTGCCTTTGATCAAAGTACACCACATTTTTAGGGAGGAATTAGTTCTTCAACATTCATTCTAAGTCCTCCCAGTTGTCAATTGTGCAACGTCCATCTTGGATCTCTTGATATTTTGTCCTCCACCATAACTTGGCATCCCCGAATAAGTACATGGATGCTATGGTCACGTTGACGTCTTTAGAATATGCCCTTACAACTCAAAAGTATTGTTCAATATCAAACAAAAATTTTTTAAGTTCTTTGGCATCTCATATCTCTCTATAGTATTTCGGTTCTAGTACCTTCAGTCAACTATATTCGGGGCTTAGGGTGGCTTACAGCTGAGTTGGAAGGTTGCGGGCAATGAGGTTCACCCTTACGTCCACTTCCTCCAACCATTCCTCCAACACACCCACTGCACCGCAGCACTCCTTTGCAATCTCAGATATGGTTGCTTGCTTATCTACAAGTTGTGTTTCCAAATCTTCGAGACATCCCACACTGAACGACTCAATACTAGAGCTAACAGCTTTTAATTCTAGTGCACCTACCCGAGAACCCAATGACTCTAGTATCTTTACAGTCCGTCTCAAGTCTTCGACATTGGGTAAGCCCACTCTCTTCTGTGCCGCCTCTAAGACTCAATGACGCTATTCTAACTTTACCCATTCTCTTTCGATAGCATCCAATCGAGTTATTTTTTAAGAGCTAGCTTTTGTAGACATTTTTACCTCAACTGTATGCTCTAATACCAACTATCACGAGTCGATTTTCTTTTAGTCAAAACTTGGGTCCGTGCGATACTCACTAGAGCATTGAACTAGTAAGTCAGCCTAAACAAGTCTGCATGCGGCAAACTCAAGTAGATTAGTTGTCTACAAATGTAAACCAATAATAGGAAATAATATGAAACAAGCAAATATCGTATCGCAATATAATTCGAGGCTACATTGATAAAACACGCAACAAGCATATAAGTATCAAACAAATAATCAATAAGCATATAAATATTTAATAAACAAGCATCACAACACATCGGGCAAACAAAATTGAATAATCAATACAAGCAACACATTTCATTAATTCAAAAGTGGAAGAGTACACAGCAATGCCCTTAGAGTGCTGATGGCCAAGGCCCTTGTGAGACACCCAATCATCCCCTCCTAAAAAGGTTTTTGAGACATTGCAAGAGTGACAGGAGAAGATATAACATATATCTCAGCTGTCACACCTCTAAAATTATAAATAAAATGACAATTTCTAACCTCATTGCCTCTTCGATTTGCGACCAAGAACTTATTAACTAACCCTGAATGAGCAAATGCAGGTAACTCTTACACTTAGCATCTTTTGAAGACATATAACCACTTTAAGCCATCTAACTGAGGTTAATATAAAGACAGACCACAAGTTAATTATTATAAAGACAGGAAGAAAATGGTAATTGGTGTATAAGTCTTACAATGTCCCAACTATTCTGCTTGTATTTCCTCGAGTTTGATGAACTCCAAATATCCTTGCCATGCCAAAATCAGAAACGTTTGGGGTCATATCCACATCTAATAGGATATTGCTAGCTTTAAATCACAGTGTATAATTCTGAGCCAAGAATCTTCACCAAGAAAAAGAATTCCAAGAGCAATTCCTCCAATTATCTTGTAGCTTCTTGACCAATCCAATTGTCTTTTTTTTTATGTGTCTTTTGAATTTATAAAGATCAAATTTTCAAATTTCAAATAAGGAATTGAGTTCAAAAGCAAACCAAATAAAAAGATTTAATTAATCAATCAAAATATTGGATTTCCATCTCTTTAAGACGTTGAAGTTAGGTAAATGATCCTTGCCATATAGAAAATAGTTAAGGCTTTTGCTAGGCACAAATTCGTAGAGAAGAATCTTTTCTTCTCCCTCTAAGCAAAATCCTAGTAGCCTAACTAGATTTTTGTGTTGAAGCTTGGCGACCAACACAGCCTCATTCTTAAGTTCTTGTGCACCTTGGCCAGAGTTTTTTGATCGCCTTTTCACAGCTATTTCTTTTCCATTAGATAGTACACCTTGTAAATTTACATCAATCCATCTTTATCAAAATTTGTCTTTGTAACCTTTTGAATTGAAGCATCAATAACTTTATGAACAGTCATAAACTTCCAGAGCATGACATATCATTTCTAAATGAAAATGAAACTCTAATGTTATACCTTGTAGACCTCGCCAAATCCACCCTCACCCAACTTGTTTTCAATTGAGAATTTGTCAGTGGCTATTTCAAAGGTCCCAAAATCAAATTGCAATGTCCTCACCCCCCATACCCAAACGTCCGACAACAATGCTCAAACTTATCAAAAAAAAACACTTTTAATTAAGAAAAATTCAATATTTATTAAAATCTCATTCATATAAAAATTGATCAATAACACTTTTAATTAGAAAATTTTTAATATTTATTAAAATCTCATTCATATAAAAGCTAATCAATGGTCTCTAATCGCTAATAATAAGTCTTTAAAAAAAAATTTGTAATTCAATAAGGAACTAAATGTGAAAGTCTTAAATTTTAAGGAACTAAATGACAATAAAAGCTCAACCAAATATATTCATTATGCACACAAACATTCGATCATCTATAAATTATAATAAATTTTAAACTCAGTAAATATATTAATTTTTTATATACATAAAACATATATATACTTATAAACAATGCATGTACATGATATGATATGAGACAAAAGTCATGGTTATTTCAAAAGTTTCATAATATTTAATCACTTTAAAAGTTTCTTTTAAATTTTATTTAGAATATCTTCGTTCAATTATTATTTAGTAAGACTTCACTTGTCACTTATAATTATTGAGCCAATATTACTTGTCAATGATATAACGTGTGTGAAGTAAGTGCAAGTAAGACATATAATTTCAAAAATAATAAATATTTATGCTCGAAGGTCAGAGTTACGTTTTCACCCTGATCTGTGACGAGTTACAAAAATACGTTATCACATTAATTTAAAGACACAAGACTTGTGTTGTGTGAGACTGGTTCATGATTTTGATTTCAAAAAAACTAAATCGATAGTTGTCGGTTCAGTTTTTGTTTGGATTTTGTCCAAACTTAAAAAATCAAACCGAATTAATTATTTTAAATTTTATATTTTATATTTTATTTTCATTGTTTTAATCAATAAATAATCATTTAATTAATATAAAAATATAAAAAATAAATTTTAGTTTTTAGTTTAGAGCCAATAAAATTAAAAAATAATCTTTATATTTTGGTTTTCGAACCGATAAACCGAACCAACAAATATTAAATAAAAATTAATAATTTCGATTCGATTTAAAATCTAACTCAAATAGAACCAAGCCAAACCAAACCATACCCACCCCTATTCAATTTAATTTCGAAATCTAATAATTTATTTTATACAATTGTTATTTAAAAGTCACAACAATTCAATTTCAAATATATGTGAGATAATTTAGTCAAATACAAACTAATTAATATTTATCTAAGTAATTTCGAAACATTATTTTTTATGTGCTGACGATAATTATAATCATATTCTTAAAGCCTTAAAAATTCCAAAATTATTCTGCTTTATACTTTTCATTACGAGCTGTTGACTGTGACACCAATCCAGGATATACAACTAGTATCGTGCTGCAATCTCTATCACAAAGTGCTTTTGCAGTGCTTTTAATTGAAAGTGCTTTGGGCGCATCCAAATATGCTTAGAAATATTAGTAGAACGAATATTGAAGCATTTGTCTAGAAGAAGCAAATTAAGTTCCCCTCAAAACTGTGCAAGCATCCGACCACCAAATCGCAACTGCTTTCTGCTTGTTCCTGTTTTGTTCTTGTGTCTTAATTTATTGGCCATGTGCCATTTAATTTATGTCAATTCTTCCTATTTCTCTTATTCATTCCTTTCATTTTCATAAATATTTCTGTCATTTTAAATCTTGTGTGACCTAAAAATACAAATGCAAATGAGTTTATAAACTCACCAAGACTCATCACTTATTAATTACAACTAAAATTTTTAGGGTAAATTCTACTCATAAGCCCGTATTAATTAGTATCCGAACAGATATTACATCAAATATAGGTTGTAGATATGATAATCTGAATTATTATTCGATTTTTAAGAGTGAATTCTACCCCTGAATTAAGATCTGTTGAACATTAATTTTAATTATTTGCAAATGGGATTAACTTATAAATTTGTAATTAAATTTATTAAGATTGTTTATGATACCTAGATCATACATAATCTTGGATTAATATTTAGATACAAGCAAAAAGTATTAGACATAAGATAATAAAATTTGATATGCTTGTTCTTGTCCTCTACTTTCAGATTTGAATATTTTCATTATACCAGTGAGTGATGCTCTTATTTCTCCTAGAAATCTCAGTCAAACCACATTACTTCTCTTCATTGAAAGTAGATTCTTCTTGTTCTGAAAAAGGGAGGCATCAACCGTATATAAATTTCTTCTCTAATAAAAAAATATATACAGATTTACAAAATTAAAACTATAATTATTGTATTAACGTATACTCTAAAAGTACGTATTAATAATATTTTAAATATTACAAAATATTAAATTTTAACGTCAAAATTCTCTTTTATAACGCCGTTAAAAAAATCTAAAAATAATTATTTATTTAATAGTATTTTTATCTTAATTGAATTTACTTAATCTTAAGAGAATCCATGCAATAATATCCAACAAGAAAACATAACAAATACAGAATTATTAGGATATGAAAAATGTTTTTCTTGATTTCATGTTTCAGGAAATTGGTTAAGCTAAAGATATAGCTAGACTAGAGCTACGTATCTCTTGGCTTAGCCATGTAGTTAATTATATTAATTATTTGTCTAATCATGATGATTAACTTATTTCCTCACGTAATCATTCTATTAACATAATCATGGTGACAACATTGCTTCAGGGAAATCAAATCATTTTATCTTCTTCTTATCTTATATATACAAAACAAAACAAAAATATTAAATTGTAATTATTCTTTTAAAATATTTTTTAAAAATATTACCAAATTCATCCCTAATTTAACTAGCACAATTAATAATATTAATAAGTTAGAATTTGAAAAAATAAAAATTAAAAATTAAAAAATAGAAGGTGGGACAGAATGTATTTAGCAGTTAGATGAGCAACAACAAATAATTGTAGTAAAAGA
>JAXCLQ010000004.1:3909166-3925686 GCA_035584115.1 Cedrela odorata
TCAATGGGTTCAGGATTATACGGGGCGGATTCGGGCAAACGTTTTCTGAGATAACCAGGTTCAACTTGGCTTAAAACCGGGTATTTCTCAACATTTTTGTAATAATCAGCAATGAAATCTATGATCATGTGTCCTTGCCTTCTGAGTTCTTCCGAGTCCATGGGATTAATCACTGATACTGAGGTGTTTTGGAGCTCAAGGTCAGATTTGAGACTGCCCATTTGGAGAGGAAACAAAAGGAAGGAAATTAAGGAAGTTAAAAAAAGAGTGCTGAACGAAATTTACAGAGCTTGCTTCAACTCTGATTTGAGAAGTTTTTCATTCTGTCTTGAAGTGAAGGAAGTACATGAATATATAAAGGATTACAAGGGCTAAAACAGAAAAGCTACAAGACAAAAAAGGAATCTTAAAGATATGCCAGACACACGCCAGACACACGCCAGACACACAACGTGATGCTGCATACTGCTATCACGAAAATATGCCTGCCACGCAGCCTCCTCAGTTAACAAGCTTCTTTGTCTGTTTCTTCCATTTCTGTTGTGGCTGATGAGCGTAGAATTTTGCTTGAGACATTCAAGTTGGAATTGCGTGGCATCATCATGGGCTGATTATTTTTGATCATTTTAATTAAGGAGAGCTAGGGTTGATCTTGATCTCTTGTAAGTTGTACATGCTAAGTTTTCAGTTGATTTGAGTACATGAAAACTAAGAATATATATAGAAATAATACTGTTAGGCATTTAATTTTTATATAAATTCATTCTTTTAAATTAATAAATATGCTAATGTCATTGTCATATATGTACAATGTTTTCATGAGAAAAAAAATAAATTATATGAAGCACATGAAATAATATAATTTTTCCATATCAATTTATATAAAAAGAGTTTGTATCTCTAATAGAAAACTCAAACATAAATTGTAACCTTCAAACATAAATTATAAACTATTTATTTACAAATCCCTGCGTTGGACAGGCTAATTAGTAAGGAATTAATTCGGTTGATCTATTTATTTATAAAAGGAAGGAAATTAAGGAGAGCTAGGGTTGATCTTGATCTCTTATATTTGCAAAGTTTTTCAGTTGATCGAGTACAAAAAAACAAATTGGA
Source organism: Cedrela odorata (assembly GCA_035584115.1). NCBI lineage: Eukaryota > Viridiplantae > Streptophyta > Magnoliopsida > Sapindales > Meliaceae > Cedrela > Cedrela odorata. Next base: position 3,910,283 of record JAXCLQ010000004.1, read on the forward strand.
GACTAATAATATATATAGAAATAGTAATATATATATACAAATTCATTCTTATAAATTAACGAAATAACAGTATTATATTATTGTCACGTGTTTTATATTTTTATAAAAATAAATAATATTTTTTTAAAAAATAATAATAAAATAATATAGAACATGTGAAATAATATAATTTTAGTACATAAATTATTTGAAATAATAATAAACAGTACAATTTATTTGTAAGTCTCTGGAATGGACAGGCTAATTAGTAAGGAAGTTGTTGGGTATGAATTCAGATGGCTAAGTTGGAGTGTTAGAATATATACGAAATATGTAGGATGGAATAACTAATGTAAGGCATTGTATTAGGTTATATAAGTGATAGTTAACGCTAACTGATTGTGCTAGGAGTAACAAATTTGCTCTACCGATACGGACGGCACTTAGAACAAGTGATAGTTAGAATATATATGAAATATTATGTTAATTTTTGTATATAATTTCATAAATTACATTTATTTCTACAATTTTTTTTAATTATATTTACTAAATATGTATTTAATTTAATTTAATAATTAATATTACTATTTTAAACAAATACGACTTTAAAATCACATCGTATGAGTTTCATTTACATGGTGTTGGTATAGTGCACGATTGTCTTCACATATATATGGCCCGACAAATTAAATATGTATTAAATGTATCACAGTAAATGTAATAAATGACAATAATAAATTGTTGGTAGTTTTTGCCCTTTTCAAAAATATTTAATAATAATAATTAACTATTTAATAAATTGCAGTACCATACTTTATATTTTGTTCCTCAATTCATTCACATTTTACACGTGACTTAATAATATATTTAATTTAAAAATCAAGAAGACAAAGAAATTAATTTTATATAAAATATCTATGAAAATAAAAAAATTGAAGTGTTTTAATTTTTAATAGTTTATTATAAAATAAAATTATTAATAAATAATAAATATTAAATAAAAATATTAATTTTATTTTTAGATTATCATACAGCATTCTCTAATAAATAAATAAAGAATAAATTATTTTTGAAATTAAAAAAAAATACTGCAACAAAACAACTCATGTAAACATAGACAACAAAAAACCTAATGGCCACAAGAGAAACAGTGATTAACATAATATATCACGTGTTAAGTAGGGGCACGACTCTGATGCTATACTACCAAATGATATATCCTGCATCTATTACAAATATAACATTTATAAAATAAAAAAATATAAATATCAGATGTGTTATAAACTTTACTTATAAATTTTTAATGTTATGATTTCTGTATTCTAATTCATGGTATATATATATTTGAGCAATAAGAATTGTTCAACGGACTCAATGCACCGATAACGATTTTCTTTTTCTTATTTTGATTGCTTAACCTGCAGTCATAACTAAAAGTTAAAGGAAATAAAAAGCCTGTGGTTCGGTAAAAACTCTCTAATACTTAAGTTATAATTTTTTTTTATATGAAGCAAGAGGATTATGTAGACTTTTATTGGCAGTATTTTATTATGCGTACCTGTTTGTTCTTTACTTCACTTTATAGTTGTTTATGTCTCTCTTATTTAGTAAAATTCTATAAAATCTGGAAACAAAAATTTCGTTATGCGAAAATCATAGAAATTCTATTTGATAAGCATCAGTCTTTCTGAATTTTATGAGATCTAGTGCTCTTTCTGTAGAATATGTCTACTGGGTTTAGAATTCTTGTTATAAAACTTTTTTACCAAATTAAGGTTCCTTATTATGGAAGAATCCGGACGAAACTTGGAAAGAAGATAAATCATCCCAGACAAAAAAGACCTCGGGTCGGATTATCATCTTGAGATCCCTACTCAAGGAACCAAGCGAGGACCTAGCAAAAGGTCTCGGATATGTCATACTAGAGATCGCCTCTAGAAATAGAGAAGTTCTCATCATGACTTTACGAGGTCTCAGACTCGAGAGTTATTGAAGAGGTCTCGGAATGCAGCTTCAACTTGAGGGCCTTATCATGACTTTTACGAGGTCTCAGGCTTAGTTGCTCCTGAGACCTCTTGTCTACCTTGAGACACCTATTACCTCATTATACTTAAGGGCTTTATTATCTCTTAGCCCTTTGGGTTTGGGTCTGTAACGTATTGGATCTTAATTATCCTCTGGGTTATATACTCAATATCAAACCTCTTAGTTTTAATCATAAATAACTATTTTTTGATAAAAACTAATAGCTTCAATTTGAGAGGATGCGTCCATCTGTCGAGCTTAAATGCACTCCTGAAATCCACCAACTTCTTCCACTTGGAAGTTTATAACTAGCTCTTAGGATCACGTATTTTCGGATTCTGAGAGATTTGGTTGGCCTTAATGATGATCGTCCCATTTCTCATTAATGAGAAACACCCCCTCAGCTGCTCTTTTCACGTGGCCTTCTCACATCCATTGATTTGTGATGCGTATCGACGGTTGGGGTTCTTTCGTTTTTTTAAACACCCTTTCCATTCTTCTTTATCCCTTTTGTCTTCACCTTTACGTTGTTATTTTCCTTGGACTCCAAGCGATTTCAGCAGTTACACACTCTAAGTTTCAAGTACAATCTCCAAGTTCTTTCTTACTTCGATTACGATCGGTAAGTCTCTGATTTTCCTTGTTACTTGTTATTGTTGGTGGCCATTGTTAGATAGTTTCTTAGGATTAGTGACCTTAAGCATTTACCTTAATGAGTGGTTGATGATCTTAGGACAGCTTTTAACTATGTATTTTTCTCATTTATGAAAAGAGATAGATTTTGTTGATGGTGAGACTATCTTTAGGGGAAACATTCTTGAAGAAGAGTTGGTTGTTGTGGCCCGGCCTCCCCCTCTTCCAACCAGAACGAACTCAACGCCATATGAAGCGAACTGGTTTTATTCCAATACCATGGAGTCAGACTTAGAGATTTATTCTAAGAATTATAACATCCCTGAGAGGAATTACCTTAGAGTTCCTGTGGCAGATGAGCTCTGTAGTTGCCCTTATGAGGGTGAAATTGCATTCAACGAGGAATTATTTTACCTAGGAGTTAGACTTCCCATCTAACCTTACTTCACCCAAATCCTTGTCTCCTTTGGGATCTCTTCCTACCAAATGCACTTAAATAGCTTGGGGATCTTAACTAGCCTATTTGTTTTGTGGCACTAGATTTCTGACTTTAACCTTCCTATTAAGGAAATTGAATATATATATATATATATATATACTGAAAAGAAATCCAATAAGAAGTCCAGGATGGTATTATCTACAAAACCATCATAAGAAAATAAATCCTATAACTAGTAACCTCACTTGCAATAAAAATTGAAAAAAGAAGTGGTTCTTTATGGGTGGGGACTGGAACTTCAGTCTCCAAGTTCAGGTACGGAGACTTTTGGGGAGGTAGTCACTTGCGGTGACTTGCCTGGGTTAGACCTTTGTAACTAAGAGAGGATGAGAATGGCTAGGTTATCAGCCTCTGATCAGAGCATTTTGCTTTTGGACGATGACCTGATCTCTTTGTGTCTCATGGGTTTCTGTGTGTTTAAGGATCAATTAGCCTTAAAACAGGCTGCGAAAAGTAAATATCTGACTTGCTCTCTCTTTCTTGTGTTTGTACTTTCTTATTTGACTTTAATATTATATATTTTGCAAAAGCAATGGCTCATAAAGAATCAACTTTTAACATCTTTAAGGGCTTGAAGAAGTTAGCGAAAGGGAAGAGAGCTGACAAAGCTCTTTAGCCGCCTCTTCCTGCTCTCCCAGCTAATAAGAGGAAAGGAAAATGAAAGGTTGCAACTGCTGCATATGAGAAGAGGTCTCGGAAGAAGAAACAGATGTTTAGCCAGTTTGACAAGGAGCTAGATGAAACATCTGAGCTTCTTCCCTAGGATTTTCTTGCGAGAAAAAGGAAATTTTTTGCGCACTTCCTTCTCTACATCAATCAGCAGGCTTAGAGTATTAGCCCCAAGTATTATGAGGATCTTGATGGGGTCTTGAGTGAGACTCGACTGACCCTCCAGCTGAAGTGGTTATGTCGAGTGAGTTATTTTCTTCTTAGTGTTGTATAAAAAAAGTTTCATTTTAATTTTTCTTCTAAACATTTTGTGATGGTGATTTTTAGCTTCAGTATATGACAGTGTTGCAGTAAGGTGCCCTTGTAGAGAATTTTTCTAGGGCATCAAAGGCTGAGAAGAGAGTCAAGAAGGCGGAACAGAGCTTGGTTATGGAGAGGACCAAGTTTGAATTTGATATGGGAAAGTGGGCTCAGGAGTTGGAAGAGCTCCAAATCAGGTTTGCCACGGCAAAGTCTTCTCTTGTCGAGACTAACAGGAAGTTGAACGTCATTGAGTCTTAGCTCAATAGATTAAGGGAAGAGGGTCAAATACACATTCAAGATTTTGACAAGGCATGTGAGGAACCATGAGAGAGTCTGGACACGGAGAGGCAATGAAATTGGCTTATGTGCTAACAGATCAAGGAAGATGATAAGATGATGTAGGTACGGCTTTGAGAAAGGGTCAATGACAGCATTGACCTGATCTGCAAGATGCTCTAGGGCGAATAGCCTTATCTTAATCTAAGCTGGTTATAAGAAGCCTTGGGACACAAATCTCCACTCCTAGACATAGACTCTTCTAGTGTCATCATGCTTGAGGGAGAGACTCATCCCATTTTTTGGGTTTTTGGGATGAGATTACCTCTAGACGTTTTGAGAGAGTGTGATCATTCGAGAATCTTTTCGCTCTTGTATGTCCTAAGATCTTACCCAGGATTTATTTAAGCTGATGATAGAATTACCTCGGAGTGAATATTTGGGAACCATTTTACCCATTTTTTGTGTTTTTGGGACGAGATTAACTTGAGACGTCCATACTTCTTTGTTTCTTTGGCCTGGAGTCATCTGTTGATCAATGTACTTTCTCAGGAGTTTTTTGGTGAAAAATAATGATTTTATTTATTCATTGGGCAAAATTTGTTACAAATCTTTGATGATTCTAAGAGTAATATAACTTCAAAAGTTCGACATTTTATAGCTTTTTGACCTTATTTCTAATCGAGGATTCCAGCTTGTAGACTCCAAGTCTAAGAATTGGATGACTTTGTATGGCTCTTCACAATTTACTCTAAGAACACCTTCTCATGGTGTCTTAGTGTTTAGAGTCACCTATCTTAGGATCCAGTTTTCTATTTGAAAAGAACTGGGTCGGACGTATTTGTTGTAATACTTGGCCACCTTTTGTTGGTAGGTCACTGCCCTTATCATTACTTGATTCCCTTTTTCTTCTAGCAGATCTAGCTTTAGTCGTAAGTTCTAATCATTGGATGCCTCATCATAGTTGTTGATTTGAAAAGTTGGTATGTTAACCTCGATGGGAATTATTGCTTCGCATTCGAAGGCTTGATTATAGAGAGTTTCAACTGTAGCTATCTTTGGGGTGATTCTATACGCTTAAAGAACCTTAGAAAGTTTGTTAATCCATGCACCTTTGTGCTTCTTGAGCTTCTTCTTGATGACTTTGTTGGTGGTTTTCACTTGTTCGTTAACTTTTTGATGAGTTGGCATTACAAATCTGAGGTTAACTGAGAAGTCTGAGCAGAACTTTCTAAAGTTTGCATTGTCAAATTGGTTTCCGTTATCTATAATCAGCACTTGGGGTATCCTGAATCAATAGATAATATTATGCTTAACAAAGGTTGTGACCCTTATTTTAGTAATGGTGGCTAGCAGCTTAACTTCAACCCATTTGTTGAAATAGTTTATGGCTACTATAGCATACTTTTTGTTAATGCGTGTTAGAGACAGATGTTCAATGAGATCCAGTCCCTGTTGAGAGAATAGCCAGGGGCTTGTTAAAGTTATCAACTTCTTAGGGGGCTACCTCGGAATATTGTCATACATTTGACATTCGTAGCAGGTTTTGGCTATCTGAGCTGTGTCCTATGAAAGTGTTGGCCAATAATATCCTTGTCTTAGTATCTTATATGTCATGGACCGAGCTCCTTTATACCCTCCACACACTTCTCGATGGATTTTCTTTAGAATTCGGGCCGCCTTTTCGGGTTTGAGACATCTGAGATATAAGGTGTTATAACCCCGCTTGTATAATTCTCTATTAATGACAGTATATCTTGTCGATCTGTTTTTGACCTTTCTTGCCCCATCCTTGTTTTCTGGGAGCTTTCCCTCTTGAATATAAAACCTTGTCTCTTTCATCTAACAGGGAGAAGAGTTCAACTGGGCTATACAAGGCTGGCGGCACTTTTATCGGTGCTCCTTTATTCCAGTACTTCAATTGGGACCAAGGCTAGGACACTTCCTTTGAAGGTAGATGCCAGCTTTGCTAGTATGTCGGTTCTGGAATTTTCTGACCTTAGGGTTTGTTTTATAATAACAATATTCAAAGAGCTTTGGAGTTACCTAGCTTTTTTCAAATAAGCTTGCATGTTGTTCTCCTAGGTCTAAAACCGTCCATCAACTTGGCTTGTTATTATTTGGGAATCACATTGAATATTCAAGCTTTTGATCCCTAATGCCTTAGCCAACTTGATCCCTACAATCAAATCTTTGTATTCCGTCTCATTGTTAGTAACCTTAAAATTAAATTTTATGGAATACATTACCTCGACTTCATCTAGATTTACAAAAATGACACTAGCCCCTCCTTTTTGTGTATTTGAAGCTTTATTAATGAAGAGGTTTCAGGTTAGTTCTCTTATATCTAACTCCTCTCGTTCTTTATCGGCACCACCTTCCTCAATTTAGTAGACGAAGAGGTGCTTGGCTACTGACTTTTCAGCTATAAAGTCTGCCAAGGCCTATCCCTTTATTGCCTTTTTGGGTTAATAGTTAAGGTTGCATTCCCTGAGCTAGACTGACTACTTTACTAGTCAATTTGATAGGTCGGGTCAGTATAGGATCTGTTTCAGGGGCTGATTTATTAGCACCATGACCTGGTAGGGTTGAAAGTATGGTCGCAACTTTTTTGTTGCGACTACCAGCGCTAGTACCAACTTATCGGGTAGAGAGTATCTTGTCTCGGTATCTAGTAGTGATTTGCTGGTGTAGTAAATGGGACAATAGATCTTTTCTAAGTCCTTATTTACCAAGAGCAAACTGACTGAGCGATCACTAAATGCTAGGTAAAGGTATAAAACTTCCCTTACTTCAGGACTTGTTAGGTGCGGCGAGAAATTGAGGTATTGTTTCAGCTCTTGGAAACTTTTCTCACATTCTTTGGTTCATTCAATCTTCTTCCATTTTTTCATGATCTGAAAGAAAGAAAAATAAATGTCAGTCGCTTTGGATAGGAATCTGTTCAGTGCTGCCAACAACCGTCCTATTAGGCTTTAAAGTTCTTTAAGGGTTAATAGAGGCTTCAAGTCCAATATAGCCTTAATCTTTTGTAGATTAGCTTCATTGCCGCCTTCATTGACCATATATTCCAAGAACTTCCCAGCTTATACTCCAAACGCACACTTCTTGGGATTTAGCTTCATATTGTATTTTTCTATATAGGAGAATGTTTCTTCGAAATGTCCTGGATGGTTTTAGACTTTAGAGATTTAGTGATCATGTCATTCACATAAACCTCAATGGTTTTTTCAATTAATGGCCTGAAAACCTGATTAACTAATCTTTGGAAAGTAGCTCTCGCATTCTTTAGACTGAAGGACATTACCTTGTAGTAATACAACCTTTGGTCAGTGATGAATACTGTCTTCTCCTGATCTAGCTCATGCACTCTAATATGATTATATCCTGAGAATGTATCCATAAAACTTAGCAGCTCATGATAAGCTGTTGAGTCTACCAACTGATCAATCTTGGGAAGTGGAAAACTGTCTTTGGGGCAGGCCTTGTTCAAGTCTGTAAAGTCCACGCACATCCTCCACTTTCCATTTGCTTTCTTAACCATTACCGTATTCGAAACCCATTGTAAGTAATGCACTTCTTTGATAAACTTGGCCCTTATCAGTTTATCCACTTAGTGTGCATTGCTTCTCTCCTTTCAGTATTGAATGGTCTTCTTTTCTGCTTCACCGGCTTGTATTGGGAATTGATTGCGAGACGATGAGAAATCACCCGAGGGTCAATCCCTGGCATATCCTCATGTGTCTATGTAAATACGTTCATATGTTGTCTAAAATGCCTTTGAGTTCTACTTTTTACTCTTTAAAGAGATGAGAACCAATCTTAACTGTCTTTTGAGGAGTCTCTTGATTTAGGATGACGGACTTGAGTTCTTCTGCTGACTCTAGTGCAGATGGTTCGTCTTCTAGGTCGGCCTCTTGACTCATCCTATTTGCCTCTTGTTTACTTGTAGATTTTTACCATTAGCTTCAAGAACTTCTATCCAAAGACGTTTTGACAGGTAGTACGAACTTTTTGAGAAGGTGGCGAAACACAAATGAGCTTCTTTTTGGTTTCCTTTAATGATTCTGATCCTTTCTCTTGCTTGAAATTTTAGCTTCAGATAATGAATACTTTCTACTGCCTTTGTAGTTCTTAGGAAGGGTCTCTCGAGAATCATTTATAGGGCATTCTGAGATCAACCACTTAGAATTTGATCATCATGGTTTTCTGGTATGGTTTTTCTCCCATAGTCATGAAGAGTTGCATTATTCCCAACGGGTAGACACAAGACTGGCCAAAGCCATGTAAAGTGGTCTCTGCAATTCTCAATCTCAAGTTTTTAATTCCCAAGGAATCAAGGGTTTCCTTGAAAATGATATCAGCCAAGATTCTGGTGTCCACTAGCATTCGATTAATTCGACTTGTCCTTACCATTAAAGTTATCACCAGAGCATCATTGTCCGAGTAGTATACTCTCACTTCATCTTCGTTTGTAAACATAATCGGTACTGAAGCTATCTTTTATTTTTTCTCTGCTCGGACATTCATAATGTGGATGCCTGAAGCAGCATTCGGTAGCGAATATAGTAAATAGTTCTTTTTCGCCCTATTTGAATTTTTCGCTGATGTAGCTCTACTTGAAATCACATAGTTTGTTCCCCGTGCTTCTGTTGATGTTTAATCTCTTGATTTGGGGTGTCAAGCTCTTCCTCGTTATTTGTTATGAAATCCAATAAGTAATTGTTTCGGATCAACATTTCAATTTGGTTCTTGAGGTCAAAGCACTCATCTGTCAGGTTCCAAGTATTCTGGTGGAACTCACAATACTTGTTTTGGACGCTTCCTCTCGGCTTGGTTTTTATGAGACGAGGTTCTATTAATATGGTTCCTTGTCTATTGATTTCTTGCCAAACCTGTGAGAGTGAAGCATTCAAGGGAGTGAAAACCTTATCCCCCTGCATATGAACTACCCTTTTTGCTTCATCCCTTTTCGAAGAACGGTACCTCTTTGGAGAAAATTCATCTCTTCATTCTTCAGCCTTGTTTTGCTCTCAAGCTTGTCTTCAATTTCTTTTAAAGTCTCAGATATTTCTCCTATCATCCTGTTTTCTTCTCGGCTCCATCTTTAGATTTCGTATTTCGTTGTGAGGGAGTGATCCGAGAGCTTTTTCTTCTTTTAATTTGAGGGCAACTTGATCTTTGAACTCAATCTCATCTAATAAGTTCCCCCGAGCTACCTCATAGGTCATAACAGATAGTTTTCGTACAACATAACATCCTTGGTTCACTCGCAACCCTTTTCTAAGACCTTTCAAAGCCAAGGAATGATGATAAGCCCTCAGCTTTATTACTTCTTCATAGTATCTTCTAACGAAGCTTTTGAGTCTTTTACCTTCCCTATACAATTGCTCAAATCTACAAATGCTGTCGGGGGTTAGACTAATAAACTATTTCCTCACTTGTCCTTCTAAAGTCAATGGTAACAAGCGACACATTTGAAGTTCATCCAAGCCCTTGATTAACATCATCTCCTTAAAGAGATCCAAATGTAGAGATGGATCAGTTTTTCTTGTAAACGAGTTGATTTGTGGCATCTTGTGTAACATCCACAATTTTTGTAGAACTCATAACCTCGATGTTATTTAAGTATATTAGATTCGTATTCATGATATGTCTACGGCCTATTATTATGGAGGTAAGAGAATTTAACCAAGTTTACGGATGCTTAGTTGATATGAAATCGGCATAGGATATAATATACCTATTTAAGTGATTATTACTATTACCATGAATTTAAATGTTATAAAGTGAATTTATAAGGGTATTTTTATAAACTTAGGAGATGTAGTAGTCATGAAGGGTAAAATTGAAATTTTATTGTCAACAAGGTTATTTTCGAAATTTTAATTTATGCATAAAAATATAAATAAGTGGGTCATGCATTATATATATATATATATATTAGGCCTAATTTAATTAGTTAAGCCCAAGCCTAAGCCAAAAATAAAATAAATAAAAATATCCATTTTTTCTACAAAATCTCAACCATCCAGTTGTCTTAATCTCATTCATCCTCTTGACATAATCTTATGCATGTTTTGTAGTTTTAGATAAGGATAAATATAGGTCAAGTTTAGTGGAAAATTAGGTGGCAAAATGCAGTCCATTGGATTTGTTTAGATTCAACCAAGCCATTCATGTGTTTAATTAATTAAAATGTTATATTTTTTACTTTTCAAAATTGGAAGGGGAAGAAGCAGCTTACGAGTAAGAAGAGAAAAAGAATGGAAAAGAGAAGAAAAGAAGAAAAAGAAAGAAAGAAATGGAAATAAAATGAGAAAGAAATAAAATTTTGGTAAGTCTCCTAATTTTTCCATTCGAAATTTTATTATTATGTACTTAGAATATTAGTAGAATTTATATTATTGATGTTTAAATTGTAATTTAGGGAGTTGTTAGAAATTATAGTTAGGAAATTAGAATGTTTAGTAAATTAATAAAATTTAGTGAATTTTATTAGAATTTATGTTATTAATGCTAAATTGTAGATAGGGAATTAAATATAGATAATGTATAATATGTATTTATAATAGTTTAAATTGGTGGAGAAGAAAAGAATGGGAGAAAATTGTTGTAATATATATATTGTTATTAGTTGTGGACTTGAGATGATAAATTGTTGAATTGGACTTGACATTCGACAAAAATCGTATTAGTTGTGATTTTCAATAGGCTGAATTTGTGTGAAATGATTGAGAGTTTTTGAAAACTTAATGATGCTTGGTGTTATCAGAAAAGAAATTGGCGAAAAACGACAATATCCGACTAGTTTCGAAAAAATTTTGCCAAAATTGTTGTAATATATATGTATGTCTATTGCAACTCTATGTGTGTGTGTGTGTGTATATATATATATATATATAGGTATGTATATATGTAAATATATGTATATATGAAATAATAGAATGGAGTGAATATGGTGATCAAAGTATTTTAGGGATTCATAAAGTGTTGAGTTTGGGAAATGTGGATGTCATAGGAATGTAGCGAGGAGTATGAATGTGTAATTGAAATAAATTGTGTTCATTTGATTTCAGGTACGCAACATTGATCTAAGAACATACTCGGGGAAAGCAAAAACAGAATTAAGTAAATTGTGCATATATTTTACTATTTTTAAAAGATATTGAGTAGGTTTTGATATTTAAATGAAAATTGGTGAATTTAGACTGTTTTGTATGCCAATATAGCATTTATGAAATGAATATGAAAAATGTTGTCTTTATGTGGAATTTATAGATGAAAATGTATTTTATGGTTTGAGTCGTTAGTTAATGTCTATTCTAATCTAGCTGAGTTTCATGTCAAATACGGGATTTGTGAGCTAGTAAGAATTTTTTTTAACTCTCTATGTGCTTTTCTGTTATATGAAAATGAAAAATGTTCATTATATGCAGAACACGTAGTTATATTTTAGATCCGAGTCATCGTGGATGCAGGTAACACTAACTAACTGAGCCGTTCTGAAAATGTTTGTAATATGAATTGATTTCGGTGCAATTGAAAAGTTTGAAAATGTATTGATCTGTTTGAGCATTTATTTTCTATACCGCATCGACATGTGAAACTTGCATGATTTACTTCTTGAGATTATATCTCACCATTTATTTTAAAAATTTTATTTTTTCAAAGAATACTACGCAGAAGTGACAAAGGACGTGTGCAAGGTTGGTTAGGCGTAGATGAAATTTTTTTGGTACATGTAATTTTGTATGTAATTAAGTGATGTACATTTGTAATATGTTTACTTTTGTTTGTGTAAGAAATTATGAAGTTGTAGACATATGAGAAAGATGTAAAAATAATAATAATAGTATGTAAAAGATGTAACATTACATAATAATGATTGATTGAATAAGTACGGGAAGGGGGTGTGACATTTTGTTCTTCCTAGGAAAAACTAAACTCAGAATCCTTTAGGAGAAAGGGGACTTGGAGTGTAATCCTATACGTGATGCGGATTCATCACCCTTCCTTTGCCCTTGTCTCTTTTAGTTCTCAACTCTTCGACCAGTTTCCTAACACAAGCTTCTAGATTGTTAACCCGTTCGTTATCTTCTCTCGATCTCCTTTTTCGGGGTGCGCTTCGCCTAGAGTCTTCTCTCTTTTTTCACTGTTTTTGGTTAAGAAACTTCCTCATATCCTCTGGACCAGAACTACTATTTAACCCTCACTTGCGAATGATCGATGAATCTTTTGAGGAACGTTAGAATTCTGGCCCAAGTTCTTCGGCTAATTTAAAGGTAATATCTTTACTAGGTGGCTCCCTTGGCAGGCGGTCGAAAATTTTTCCTTTTCCCTTTTCAATGACTATATACTTCCTCTTAGGGGTGTTCTGACAGAAGTTGGTTTCTTGGTTCCTAGTTTGTAAAGCACTTAGAATGCTACTTTCTACTACTTCTGCTGGTATAGGCATTTCCAACCTTTGAGAACTGGCTTAGAGCATCTTCTTCATTCTCGCCACTTCTTCAATCAAGGCTTGCATCTGCCCATCTTTTTCTGCATGTTGTCTTTCATTACTGGCCAAACTCTTCACCAACCATGCCGTCTCCATAATTCTTTGATGTGGCGATGATGCCTTCGAATCGTGATTTGCTCCCTCCAAGTGTGGTGGCTAGTTATCATTATTATGATTAATCACTATTGTAACACCTATAAATTCCTTTGTAGAAGTATGAGCCTATTTTTGTAAGTTTGGAAAATATAGTAGACATGAAGGATAGAAATGAGAATTTTATGGTTAACAAGGTCATTTTTGAAATTTTAGATTATAAATTAAAATAAAATATAAGTGGGCTAAGAATATATATATGTATTGGGCCTAATTTAATAATATATATGTATTAGGCTTAATTTATATTATATATATATGTATTGGGCCTAATTTATTTCATTAGGCCCAAACCTAATTATTCAAGGCCAAGTCCAAGCCCAAATGTATTTATATATATATATATATAATAAAGCAAAATAAATAATTAAATAAATAAATACTAAGTTTGGCCAAATATTCTCTACAAAATCTAAGCTATTCATTTATTTCAATCCTAGCCATCCACTTGTCACAATTCTAGGCATGTTTTACAAATGAGATAAGGATAAACAAAAATCTAAGTTAGTGGAAAATGTGGTGGCTAAATGTGGTCCATTGGATTTGATCAAAGTCATCCTAGCCATCCATATATTTTAATGATTAAATTAATTAATATTTAAGGTTAATTAGTGAAAAATGTGGTGGACAAATAATGGCCATTGGATTTGAGTGAAGTAATCTAAGCCATCCATGTTTTAAGAAAATTAGAATTAATGAAAATTGGGTGGAAAAATGAGAGTCATTGGATTTAAATTGAAGAAATCTAAGCCATTCATGTGTTTAAGTCAATATACTTAAACAAAAGCTAATGTTTTCAATTTGAGAAATGAACATTACGTAGGAAGCAAATTGAGAAAGAAAGAAAGGAAAGAAAGAAAAGGGAGAAGGAAGAAAAGGAAAAGATAAAGAGAATTGGTAAGTTTTAATTATAATCGTATTATTTTAGTATAGTATGTGTAGTAAATTGTTAAGACTATTGTAGTAAACCTTATATTTTCATGTGACATAGGGAATTTGAAATGAAAACAATGATAATTATATTGTTAGGATGATGGAAATTAGTGAAAATTTATTATTAGTATGTAGTAATAATGGTAGAAATTGGAAAATGTTTAGGTCATGGGTAAACTTATGTTTTAATTGCCTAATTGTAGTATGCTTAGTGAGTGAAAATTAATTGTAGTAGAATTCTTTTAGTTTGAATGGTAATATGTTGGTGTAGCATGAATTGAATTAGTTGTAGGAGAATTTATATTATTAGTTAAATTGTAGTAAGGAATTAGAAATAGATAGTAGTAATGTTAAAGTGAAGAATAAAAATTGAAAATGGAATTATGTTAATGTTGTTAAGTATGTTAAACAAGGAAATATATATATATATATATATATATACATATTGTTGGAAATTTAATAAAAGTGTAGTAATAGATATATGTATATATATGTATATATATATTGATGCTAATTGTGGACTTAGAATGACATAATTGTGAAGTGGAATTAAATCTTGGCAATTTCGGTGGGCCGAGTTTGCTTGTGACATAATCGGGAGTACTCAGAATTGATAACGGGGTTGTGCTGAAAGTGTGTGTGTGGTTGCCGAAAATGTGTGTGTTTGCTGTAATTGTGTGTGCGCAGTATGGCAAGAACGGTTGCGAAACCAAACGAAATTTGAGTGATCATTGTACAGCCCCATATGAGTATTTCGGGGACGAAAAAAATGAAAGGATTAGGGGTGATAGGTCGTAGGTTCGATGGCCGAAAAGTGTCAAAACCGTATGGCCAATACAGGGCATAAGGGTTGCTGGAAATTCTGAGCAAGCCTTGAAAAAATGAAATCCGGAAGAGTTTCGGATATCGAATTGAGGCGCCATAAATTTATACAAGAACTAGACATCTAGGATCACAACATATCCAAAATTTAACTCATTTTGTGAAGGAATGAGATCGTAATGAATTTTTGAAAATGAGGGTTCTGTAGACGACCTATTCTGTCTTAGTGCGCATGTGTCAAAAATTTAGCATAACTTGGTTAATCAGAGTCAAAATCCTAATCCGTAAAGTGCGGTAGAAACTAGACTCATAATAGAATGTGTCGCCAAAAGTTTAGGTCAAAATATATTGCTGGTTTTGAATGACATGTATTTATCGAAAGTGTAGAAGGTAAAATATTGAAATTGAAATAGGTTGTGTTAATTTGTTTTAGGTACACAATGCTAATATAAGAATATACTCGATGAGAGTGGGAACGAAGGTAAGTAGATCGTGCATGCATTTTAATGTTTTGAAAATTATGCAATATTCGATGTTTTGATGAAAATGTGATTTGTACATGTTGGTATGCCAATGAAATTCTATGAAATGTTGATGAATTTGAATGTTTAC
>JAXCLQ010000004.1:3925786-3945756 GCA_035584115.1 Cedrela odorata
TGTTTTTGAAAATGTACTGCTTGTTAAGTTTCATATTTTGCATCGCATCGACTTATAACACATGCATGATTTGCTTATTGAGATGTTTATCTCACCTTTTATTGAAAATTTTATTTTTCAGATAATAGTACATAAGGATGACTGAGTACGCAAGCGAGGATGTTAGGCGTATTCGTAGTTTTATTTTGATATATGTAATTTGTAAATTAGCCAAGTAATGTGTATAAACTTGTAGGTTAGTACTTGAGAATCTATTTGTATTACAAAGAGTTGTATTATTTATACACTTGTATGTATATAAAAAAAGAAAATTTTTGTAGATTAGAAATGTTTAAGTTTTGTGTAAATAAAATAATAGTATTGTATATAAGGAATGTAAGTATGTATTTACAGTTAGTAAGAAACATGTGCGACAACTATTGTATCTTTGAGGGGATTATCATGAGGATTTTCCCTTGTCGCTGCTCGATTCCTTGTTGTATAGGTTCGAGAAGTTGCCATATTTGTCATTTTTTATGGTGGTGTCTGACTTTTCATTCACAGTTCCCACAGTTGGCACTAGATGTTGATGCAACAAGAATCCTTCGGTGAACTCTTTACACCAGCAATGATCCTCTTCTCCTTGCTTGATTGATTACTTAACCTGCAGCCACAACTAGAAGCTAAAGGGGGTAAAAGGTCGGTGGTTTGGCAAAAACCCTCTGATGCTTAAGTTAGGGTTTTTCTTTGTATGAAGCAAGAGGATTATGTAGACTCTTATTGGCAGTGTTTCATCATGCGTACCTTTTTGTCATTTGCTTTATTTTATAGATATTTATGTCTCTCTTATTTAGTAGAATTCTATGAAATCTAGAAATAATGATTTTGTTGTGCGAGAATCGTAGAGATTCCATTTAATAAGCATCGATCTTTTCTAATTTTATGGGATCTAGTGTCTTTTCTATAGAATATGTTAATTGGTTGTAGAATCCTTGTTATGGAACACTTTTACCAAATTAAGGTTTCTTATTATGGAAGAATTCGGATGGAACTTGGAAAGGAGATAAATCTTCCTTGAATACGTAGCCATTGGGAGATCTTGGAAGTCTTTTAACGACTTTTCTATTTTTGGAGAGATCCCTTGTATGACATATCCGAGACCTTTTGTTAGGTCCCCGCTGAGGTCCTTGAGTAGAGATCTCAAGATGATAATCTGACCCGAGGTCTTTTTTGTCTGGGATGAGTTTAGGTGTCACGTACCTGAAACATGTATGAGAGAGGTCTCGGATGTAGCTTTATCTCAAAGACCTCATCATGACAGGTCTCAGATTGGGGAGTTATTAGAGAGGTCTTGGAATGTAGCTTTAACTCGAGGGCCTTATCATGACTTTTATGAGGTCTCAAACTTGGTTGCTTTTGAGACTTCTTGTCTGACCTCGAGATGCCTCTTACCTCATTATACTTAGGGTTTTTGTTATCTCTTGACCTTTTGGATTCGGGCTTGTAACGTATTGGCCCTTAATTATTCTCTGTGCTATATACCCAACAAAATTAATCGATGTTATTACATTGTTAATATGATAGTTTTTTTAATAATAAATTCTCCTTTTATGCAGCAGAAAATACACAAATAATAATGAACCCTAGTTCCAAAATTGATCGTAACTAAAAAATTGATATCATAACTGTTAGTACTACTATTATATAATATACATCAATTGGCAAGCATGGTTAAACAAAACATTTGTTCAAAAACAAAAACGAGAGATTTGTATTGGTTTTAAAAGCCCGAGCAAGTATAAGGAAACAAAAGTGAAGCCCAAATCAGTTTTGTTGCTTTAAGCCCAAGTCAAGTAACTAGCCAAGCTCATGTTATTTGTGATGTATACTTTCTCCATTTGGCACAAGTTGTCTTTGTAATTTGGTTAATTTATTATATGATAAAGGAGAAGGCAAAGAAAGGGACAAAAGAAATTTGTGACTTTTGAAGACTTTAAGTTAGAAGACTCATTCATGAAATTTGTATAAACTTTAACAAAAATAAGATTGTCGAGATCAATCATAATCTTTGTAGTTTGAATTCTTCTTGTTGATTGTTAAAATTATCACTTAAAATTTGTAATTTAAATTCTAATATCTGTAAAAAGGTTATATCGTTAAATTCTAAAAATTATTTACACATGGCTTGTTTATAACTTGGCAATACATCACAATTATGACAGAGTAGAGATTAAAAAAAAGAGTTCTCAAAGAAAAAATAATTTATATTAATTACATGAATGAATAACAATTAATGATTGTAACTTTTTTTTATACTAAATCGTTTAAATGACATAAATAACTTTAAAAGAAAATTAAAAAAAAATGACAAATAGATTTATTTTTTTTATTAAAAGATAAAAAAATATGATAAACTACACTAATAAATGCAATTTTGATCCTAAACTTTTGAAGAAAAAAAAAACTGTAGATGTCATTGTCATTCATTAGGAGGCTATGGATTTGATTTCCCTTGTTGAAAACTTTTGAATCCATACATGATTCACTCAAAGATCAATGTATTTAGAGCTATTAGAGCTCTTGAAAATCGCAATTTCTCAGTAGTGTGCTATAAGAGTTTTCTTTGTGATTGTGGGTAATTGAGTTTTGTTATTATTTAGAACAAAATAACGCTCTTTGATTATAAAATTACAAGAATGTTTTTGCTTTCAATAAAAAACTACAACATCCATTCTACTTGACTAATTATGGACAATATTGGCATGAGCATGTCAGAAGGAATAGGTACAACTTGAATTAATAAATGAATATTTTATTTATTTGTTGATAATTAACTAAAAGATACCAAAACACGTAAAAGGATAAGGTTTATATTATCTAAACTGAATATAGAATAGAAATGATAGTCGATCGGGTTTGGAACGGATATATTCAAACCGGCATCCATATTCACAAAATTTTTTTTTTATATTATACCCGTACCAAACTCGCAGCGGGTTTGATATTTTATTACCAAATCCGTTTAAACGAGTACTTAACATTTATCAAACCCGCACGGATATCCATGAATTTTTAGCGAATTTTTAGTAAGATTTTCGACATTAATTCAAAATAAAATACATCACTTATATCAAATAAAAAATATAATTATGGTTTTGATGTTCATCACATATATGTTTGCAGAATGGCACTAAAATACATTTCATTTGCAACTGAAAAAACAAAAGCATCTATTTTCTTAAATGGTATTCATTTCATAGTGCAATGCAATAAAACAAAATAATCATCATCTATGACATTTTTACCTTTCATTGCCTGCTGAAAAATAAATGCAAAACAAATATATTGATGCGGCTATAGAAGAACTATTTGTTTTGTACCTATTTTGAATGCCACCAAATAAGAGTTGGCGAAATTGTGTGTCACTTTCCACATTCATATACTGGGCGTCAAGACAATACTTACATGCCCAAATTTGAAACCTGTTAACAAATGAGGGAATTGTAGTTTCCAAGAAATTACCTTCAACTGATCCAGAGAAATGGACATGAGAATTGAGCCATCACGGTACAGAACGCTTCTAAAATCCACCTGCTCGCTCTGTGGTGAATGAAGAATCAATTCTCTGTTTGAAAAATGAAAATAAAAGTTAAACAATGCAACATCAATTGCCAAATAAGGGCAAACCTCTTTTTGCATTAGCAGTTGGCCAAAACGGTGTTGAAAATCAAAATAGTGTTTGTGTTTTTCCTCAAATGGTGCCTGTCAATAAAAATATTCATTAAGAGAGTAAATATGATTTCAATATGTTAGAATTACATGACATAAACACTGATCAAAGGATATTTTAAAATCGTACCACTCCTTGCTGAAGATTAGTTGCTCTTATACCCAAGTCGGCCTTCATTTTGCAAGGATCTATCTCTTCCTCTAGTGGTTCTGTGAGCGAAACCCTGATTGTATCACCCAAACCATCCTGCCTATGCAATTTGCAATTATAATAATAGGGCCTTACACATGTAATGGTTCTTATAACCTAATAACTACAAGAAAAAAAATTTAAGAGCAAGATCACATACAAGGCGGACTTAATTCTATCAAAAGTAGTATTTTTCGTTTCACAAACTGTAATCACAAGAATTTTCTCCAAAATTAGGTAAAACCTTCTGAAGGTTTGAAGATCAACATATTACTGAAAGCTGATACAAACTAAGGTACTATTAAGACAAAATAACACAAGAATTATGAACAAAACATTTTTTCATAAATGTGCAGGTACCTAAAGAAGGGTCCCAATGCCAATTGCAGATTTCATCCGACCATCTTCACTTTCTCTAACTTCAGTGACTCCTAAGTGTAACAGACAATCCCAGCCTTGAACATACATTTTAGCTACAAGTAGACGGTATGCTTGGACCATGACAACTGGGTTGCTTGCTTTCATGGAGAAGATAAATTACGGAAGTCCAAATTTCAGCATATCCTTGCAAACTCAAAGGCAGATTCAACCTGTTTTAAGACCCAGTAATACTTTAATCATTCGATTGATTTACCACTAATAAAAATTCTAGCAAATTTCCTCTTTAATTAGCAAGTTGATGAGAACATCACGAGTTCCAGTAAGAAAAGTAGGGCAGTAAAGAAGAAAAAGAACGAAGAAGAGAAATCGCAGCTGCAAATTTCTGCTATTGATACAAAAGATAAGAAGCTTAGTTAAGGTTAATTAGGTTTAATACCAAAACGAAGTCTTGATACTTTAAAAAAATATCCGCGGTTATTTGTCTATACTGTATTAGTCTCAAAAGCATACTAAACCTGTCCCATGAAGATCGGATAGTAGCAAATTTGCGGGTGAAATTGCCATCCCTAACAAAGAATAAGGTATCCTTCAATATTCTTTCTAATTAAATAGAATAAAATAATAGCTTGGCATACCTACTTTGAATTTTTTATTTCTGCCTCTTTTGACTTTGAGATTTTAGAGAGAATCTAATGTCAACAATTGGACTATCAGTAGAATTTGGAACACTAAAACTTCTTAGAAATACCAATTGCATGCTTGAAATTTTCATAAACCAAACCATACAATCACATATATAAACTCAATCATTTACAGTATTAACACCAATACAAGAATTTCAATTTCTCAAGAAACAAGGCTTTCGGCTTTTTTTAAACAACCCAACACTAGAATTTTAGTTTCTGTTTGAAGTAACTAGGCTTTTAGCTTTTTCTTAATCTTGTAATGGAGGTGTCACCAATGAGACATTTTCCAAGAGAGAAAACAAGAAAAACTAGAAGAAGGGTATGGAAGTTGAAGATTGGAATCACTTGAAATGCCATAAAAAAAAAACAATTTTAAGCACATTCAAACTGCATTCACTTCATATAAGCTGTGTGTCAAGCATCAAACAACTCTCCAACATCAGCCTCATTCATCATCAAGAGCTAGCCATTAAGCTTAGCCAGCAAGTAAATACACTAAAAAGAGCTTCTGGTGATCCCACTAAACTGTTAGCACATCTACTTCCTGTGCCATATTCAACTTCCGATTTTATCGACAATGGCAATCACATGACTCCAACCAAATCTTTGAAATAAAATATTTCAATAGGATAAAAAGAGCTTCATGGTTTGCAGAACTAAGATGGTATTCTTGATCCACTCCATCCCTGCCTTCGAAGAGAAATAATCAAGTATGGAAAGTTTGTAGAAGTAACTTATGATGCCTTCAACTTCGATCCCTTATCTGAGTTCTGCGAAAGTAGCAGATATAATAGGCATAAGATTTTCAAAGAACTAGGCCTTGTTGATCATGGTTACAAGGTCACCAAGTACATTTATGCCATGTCTCATGTAGACGTGCCTAAATCGGTTTATTAACTTTTTGAGACTTAATTTCCTCTCTTTTCCCTCTTCTCTTAATATCCATGAAATATTTATTAATTTTCAATGAAACTTCATGTTAATCTAGTTTTCTATATTTGATTTGTGATTCTATCTCATTTGCTAACACACAATAAACAAACTTTCACCTCATGAACTATTTTCTTTTTAAAAAGTTAAAATAATTTGTTTTGAAATTAATTCATTTGTGATTATAGCACCAATACAAAATACTTTGTATTCCGGTTTATATAGTACTAATTAATGAGTTCAAGTTTCACATGTGGATTATTATTGCATTAATCGATGTTATTGCATTGTCAATATGATAGTTTTTTTGTAAACTCTGTTTTTCATACATAAGGGAAAAATAGTTAATTTATGACATTTATGTTTACATTTGCATAATTAAAGGTTAGTTGACACATTATGACTTAGGTGAATTTAAATAAAGTTTAATGATATAAATATAATGAATTTGATGTTATGATTTTGAATTTAGTATAAGTAGGATTTCATAATATTACCCTACGCTGACACACTCGAGTTTTGTCGGCACTTTGTAAAAAGGTCGATACTTGAGGAATAAGTGTCGATACTCGAAATTTAGAAAATTTTCAGAATGTGATTTTTAAGAAAGTATCGACACTTTTTTCAAAAGTGTCGATACTTGAGTAGAAAATATCAACACTTTGCCCTAAAAATAAGTTAGAACATTCTATTTTCAAAAGTATCAACCCCTTTAAGAAAATGTCAACACTTTCATAAAAGTGTCGACACTTTAGCTAAAAATATCAACGTTTTGGGTCAACAGAATGTAAATTTAGGGCAAAATTTGACGGGTAAACTTGAAATTTTTAAGATTTCTTAAGGGCAATTCAATCATTTTGCTCATTTATATAAATACTTAAGAGAGGGTTCAATTTTTGATCGAATTTCATTTCTTCATTTATCCTCTCTCTAACTCATTCTAATCCTTAGATCTCAACTAATCTCTCGACTTTTCTTCCAAATTTTTGTGGCCAAGAGATTATCTAGCATATTCTCTACAATTTGGTATCAAATTTGGGTTAAAAATAGCAAGAACCAGCAAGGAAGTAATTAGGATTTTGAAGAAAAATTAAGGTTTTTCAATTAAACAGCAATCTAAGGTTTCTAAAGGCTTCATCAAGTTACCGGTAAGTCTATTTACCTATTATAGGCTTGATTTTAAGATTTTGAACAAATTAAAATATTATGGTTACTGTTCATCCGAGACTTATTTTGATTACGCGTAAAAAATTTAGATTTGTGTGATAATTTAGGGTAATTGGAAGTATATGCTGATTGTATATGTGTTGAATATTAATTGAAATATGTACATTTCGTTATAGACGTAAATGTGAGTTAGAAATACTCATTACCATGAGATTTCATTATTAGAAATCGGATAAATGACACTCATAAATTAATTCTCGAAAAATGTGTCATATATCAACTAAAAAAATTTATCTACGTTTCTCACAAGTAATTGCATTTAAGTTTAATTATTTGAATTTTGGAATTTATAAATATATGTATGTGTGGTATTAGGTTCCGAAAACCCGAGTGAAGAACCGAGTAGGCGTGAGGACACATAATGAGAGTGATTGCCCTCCCTTTGTAGTGAGTAAATTTATGCATGCATGAATATGTACATATATGTGTGTTATACATATATGTATTGCCTTTGTATTAAACAAATGATTATTATTATTAAAGGAAGTTTGAAATGAATATGTTTATAAATGATGTACTTTGGTAATGGGATAAGAGGTTGTGTGGTCTACTGTTTTATTATTTAAATGAAACACACGCTGAAATGCTTAGGGAGGCCTGATTTGATTTACACGATTATATCGTTGCTTTGAAAATGAATTGTTTTAATACATGGTGATGTGGCTGGTAAGACCGAATATTGTTATATAGACAGTGGGCTAGATGCATGGCCTTTGGGCCTGTTTATTTACTGTATATATAGGGAAGTAACCTGTAGACGAACCTATTAAGAGACTTCATAGGTGAGTGGAGCTGTAGTGGGGTTGGTATAAGGGGGAATGACCATGGCAAGCCCACTGTATGCCATATTCATATGTGTTGTTATAGAGACTCTATAGAAAGTCCTGTCAGCTTGATAGAAATCTCATGGATTTTATAGATTACAAGGACAATAACTCGTATTATCAAGTGACTACTCGAGGCTAACATCAGTGAGACGGGCTGTTAATTTTATAATGCATAAAAAAATTAGTTTTATACTTTAGAAGAATTTATTGCATATGGTTTAATGCATGAAAAGACTCATTGATAATTTTGATGTTACCTCGACCAAGGTAATAGTCGATAAAATATGGTCAGCTCAGTTTATTTGTGTTAAACTGTATGCAGACCATCTTTAAATTGTTTTATGATTATTTGATTTAAGGAACATGTAAATAAATATATATTTTATAGTATAATTTGGAGAAAAATCTCAATATCATGATTTGAAAATGCGTGTGCATGTATATATATGTGTATTTTATTTACTCACTAAGTATATTCGTATACTCACCCCTCACAATTATAGCTTTCAGGTTATGTGCATTAGTCCTCATTGGGCTTGTGGTAGCGGTAAAAAACCTATGACGCTCTAGGTAAGTTTTCTTTTTTAACTCACACATGTAACTTAGGTCCACTAGATATTTGTATTTTCTTGGACATACATATTTATTCAGATATATTTTATTTGGAATTTGAAAAAGATTTGTAACTTAAATGATTATGTAAATATTTATTTGTTTATTTAACCCGATTGGAAAATATTTTCCATAGTATTAATTTATTATTCAATATTTGTTATGGATGAATTGATTATTGAGATCAATTATTTGATAATACTCCTATGGATGATAATTATATTTATAAATTGTTTTCAAGATTTAATGAGTTACAGAAAAGTTTTACAGACTTTCTTAATACATTCTAAATATATAAAGTATATTATGAAGTTTATGATGATTATCGTGGGTGAATCTCAGGTTCAAGTTTGGGGTGTGACATTTTTAATAATAATTTTTTCCCAAACTTGATCATGGCTAAAAACTTGATATCATAACTATTAGTACTACTACTATAAAATGTACATCAATTGCAAGCATGGTTAATCAAAACTCTCATTCAAAAACAGAAACTCAGTTTTAAAAGCCCAATTAAGTATAAGTAAACCAAAGTTAAGCCCACCTCAGTTTTGTTGCCCAAGTCTATTATCTAGCCAAGCTCATGTTATTTGTGATGCATACTTTCTCCATTTGGCACAAGTTGTCTCTGTGATTGGTTTGATTTATTATATGATAAAGGAGAAGACAAAGAAAGGGATGAAAGCAGTTTGAAGACTTTAAGTTAGAAGGTTCATTCATGAAATCTGTATAAACTTCGACAATAATATGATTGTCGAGATCAATCATAATCTTTGTAGTTTGAATTCTTCTTGTTGATTGTTAAAATTATCACTTAAAATTTGTAATTTAAATTCTAACATCTGTAAAAAGGTTTATATCGTTAAATTCTAAAAATTATTGACACAGGGCTGGTTTATAACTAGGCAATACATCACAATTATGACAGAGCAGAGATTAAAAAAAAGGTTCTCAAAGAAAAAATAAAATTTATTAATTACATGAATGAGTAACAAAATTAATGATTGTAGTTTTTTTTTTTTATATTAAATAGTTTAAATGACATAAATAACTTTAAAAGAAAATTAAAAAAATGATAAATAAATTTAATTTTTTTATTAGAAGAAAAAAAAATCTCATAAACTACACTAAAAAAAGCGATTTTGATCCTAGAATTTTGATAAAAATCTGCGGATATCATTGTCATTAGGAGACTATGAATTTGATCTAATGAATTTGATTTCCCTTGTTGAAAACTTTTGAATCCATACATGATTCACTCAAAGATTGATGTATTTAGAGCTGTTGGAGCTCTTGAAAACCGCAATTTCTCAGTACTGTGCCATAAGAGTTTTCTTTGTGATTATGGGTAGTTGAGTTTTGTTATTATTTAGAACAAAATAACGCTCTTTGAGATTATAAAATTACAAGTAGGGTTTTTTCTTACAATAAAAAAACTACAGCAGCCGTTCTGCTTGACTAATTGCGGACAATATTGGCGTGAGCATGTGAGAATGTATAGGTACAACTTGAATTAATAAATGGCGAATATTCTATTTATTTGCGGACAATTTACTGAAAGACACCAAAACACGAAAAAGGACAAGGTTTATCTTATCTAAACTGAACAAAGAAAGAGGTATGAACTAGCAGCCATTGGCCTATCCTCCAATATTCTTTCTAACTAAATGGAATAAAATAATAGCCTGGCAGACCTACTCCGAATTTTTTATTTCTGTCTCTTTTGACTTTGGGATTTTAGAGAGAATCCAATGTCAACAGTTGGACTGTCAGTACAATTTTGATTAGGGAAACTTCTTTGAAATACCAATTGTGTGCTTGAAATTTTCATAAACCAAACCATACAATCACATATATAAACTCAATCATTTACAGTATTAACATCAACACAAGAATTTCAATTTCTCAAGTATCGAGGCTTTCGGCTCTTGAAATAACCCAACACTAGAATTTCTGTTTCTGTTTGAAGTAACCAGGCTTTCAGCTTTTTCTTAATCTTGTAATGGAGGTGTCACCAATGAGACATTTTACAAGAGAGAAAACAAGAAAAACTAGAAGAAGGGTATGGAAGTTGAAGATTGCATTCACTTGGAATGCCATCAAAAAAACAATTTTAAGCACATTCAAACCCCATTCACTTCATATAAGCTGCGCGTCAAGCATCAAACAACTCTCCAACAAACAACTCTCCAACACCGGCCTCGTTCATCATCAAGAGCTAGCCATTAAGCCTAGCCGGCAAGCAAATACACTGAAAAGAGCTTCTGGTGATCCCACCAAATCGTTAGCACATCTGCTTCTTGTGCCATATACAGCTTCCGATTTTATCGACAATGGCAATCACATGACTCCAACCAAATCTCCGAAAGAAAATATTTCAACAAGATGGAAAGAGTTTCATGGTTTGCAGAACTGGGACGGTCTTCTTGATCCACTCCATCCCTGCCTTCGAAGAGAAATAATCAAGTATGGAGAATTTGTAGAAGCAACTTACGATGCCTTCGACTTCGATCCCTTATCTGAGTTCTGCGGAAGTAGCAGATATAACAGGCACAAGATTTTCGAAGAATTAGGCCTTGTTGATCATGGTTACAAGGTCACCAAGTACATTTATGCCATGTCTCATGTAGACGTGCCTAAATGGTTTGAGAGATCGCAATTGGGACAAGCATGGAGCAGAGATTCGAATTGGATGGGATTTGTCGCGGTGAGCAATGACAAAGAATCCCAAAGAATTGGAAGGAGAGACATTGTCGTGGCATGGCGGGGCACGGTGGCGCCAACCGAGTGGTTTACAGACTTAAAAGCAAAACTAGAGCATTTCGGAGGCAAAAATGTTAAAGTTCAACGTGGGTTCCACAGCATTTACACATCCAAGGATGAGGATACGAGATATAACAAGTCAAGTGCTTCGGAGCAAATCATGGAGGAATTAAAAAGGCTGGTGAAATTCTTTCAAGGAAGAGGTGAACAAGTAAGCTTAACTCTCACTGGCCACAGCTTGGGTGGTGCGTTGGCTCTCCTCAATGCATATGAAGCCGCAACTTCGATTCCTGATGTTTTCATTAGTGTCATTTCTTTCGGAGCACCGAGAGTTGGCAACTTAGCATTCAAGGAGAAGCTCAATGAATTGGGAGTCAAGACTCTACGTGTTGTTAACAAACAAGATATAGTCCCGAAACTGCCTGGAATTCTTTTCAACAAAATTCTTCGCCAGCTTAATCCTATTACTCAAAGATTGAATTGCGTTTACAGGCACGTAGGGACACAAATGAAGCTTGATAAGAGTATGTCACCGTATTTGAAGGATGATACTGATTATTCAGGGTGTCATAATTTGGAACTTTATCTTCATCTCTTAGATGGATTCTTCAGCAAGAAATCGAAGTTCCGATGGAATGCAAGGAGAGATCTGGCTTTAGTGAATAAGAGTAGTGATATGCTGATGGAGGAGCTGAGGATCCCAGAGTTTTGGTATCAACAGCCTCACAAGGGGCTTATATTAAACAAGTTTGGAAGATGGGTGAAACCAGGAAGAGAACCTGAAGACATTCCTTCTCCATTCGGCACCGAAGGATCTAGTCATTTGCTTCTTCAATGAGTAGTTACAGTTCTCTTTTTTAGTGCGGAGATTCTGAATTATGAACTTGATGTTGCCCCAGATGTTACTCTAAATGTGAATTCTAATCTCTCAATGAAGATTTGTCCTGAAATGTTTGACCCAAAAACTAGTTATATTTACTAGTTTTTGTACCAATAAATTTTGCACAAAACTATAATGTTTTTTTTTTCCCGTAACATGATGTGCCATTCACAACTGTAAAGAGAGTTATTAATTCCAAACCAGAAGCTTGATATCAGTTTATCTCACCAAGGAATATATATATATATATATATATATTATTGATAAATTTTTCTTCAGAAGTTCCTAAACGTGTTGTTTGATGCATACTTGCGGACCAAACGCAAAACTATGCTACATTAAAAAAAAAAAGAAAAAAAAAAAGAATTACAAGCAGACTTTGAATTTCCTACATTTGAAAATTACAGCAGCCTTCAGCTTTTGACCTAATCGATTAATCATGGAGAATATTGTCATGTGAGGAGTTACAAGTTGCAATTAATTAATTTACAGAAAACAAAAAATCATGTAAGGTTAACATTTCTCTAAAATCAAACAAGGAACCTACATTTTCTCCATCATTATTTCAAATAAATATAATGAATAATTATTTCTTGAAAAAATTCGAGGTCAATTATTGAACTGGAATATCAGATAAACTTCTTAAAAAGAGAAACTTCTTAGAAATCACAATGGCATGTTTGAAATTTTCATATCCAATCATATATATATATATATATATAAACTCAAATCAAAAATTAAATTTTCTGATATTTGATTTGATATAATAACCTTTTAATAAAGTTGTTGTCAACTGATAACACTTTCTAAGATAATATAATCACGAACACATTCATAAAATTGAAATAATAATTGGATAGTATTAGTATGCAGATTTATAAGTTTCTTATTTGTACAAGTAAGGATATGATTTATTCATTTTTAATAAATAAGTCTAACCACAAATAAAATAATTAAAATATAAATATTCTAATATGTATTTATGTCGATAATCAAGTACCCAAATGATAATATTTCAATAATAATTATAACAAACATGTAATCACAAAATAATATAACTAACGAGGATTTTCAGAACACATGCACGTAGGACACATCAAAATATTAAAATCTTTTAAATTTGTACTCTATTATTAAAATATGTGATTAGTTAATTGACAATTATGAGCACTAGTTAGTTCAAGTCGTAAAAGTTTTTGGAAGGTACAAGAGATTTAAGAATCGCAATCAGGGAAGTCACAGCTAAGCTTTCAGGGAAGCTCCTGTCTGCTCAATAATTAATTGTACAAGCAAATGACCTTATATCAAGTAACCAGAAACCAAAGTTCTTCATGGCAAGACAATCTAAAAAT
Source organism: Cedrela odorata (assembly GCA_035584115.1). Taxonomy (NCBI): domain Eukaryota; kingdom Viridiplantae; phylum Streptophyta; class Magnoliopsida; order Sapindales; family Meliaceae; genus Cedrela; species Cedrela odorata. Next base: position 3,939,343 of record JAXCLQ010000004.1, read on the forward strand.
ATAGATGCCAAACCATTCAAGCAGGTAATCCCCAAGAAAGATCCAGAAACACAAATTTTGTTACAGAAAACCCTATAGCAAGATGATTTCTATTCGTTTCAATCAAGTTCAGCTACAAGACTATAAATACCACAAAGATTTAAAGGAACTACACAAATGTACAATCATACAATTGATCCTGAACGTGAAATTTGTGATAAAGCATCTTCACACTGATCATCATCAAGCTTCTCCGAGCTCAAGCTTAATGGAATGTAAGATCTGAAGACATGCTCCATGTTAGGCGTCTCCTTCAATTCACCGCAAGCCACTTCAAGAGCCGTGTGACAGAAAGATTTATAGAATTTCTTATTACAGACATAGACAAAAAGCAAGGACAGTATAGGAAGTGGAATGAGGAGTGGAGAGTACAAAAATTTTTTCGACACAAAGAAACCAACCATGGTAACCTGATACAATAGCAGGGAAGCAACAAGACGGACAAAAATGTGAGGCCACATCCTTCCGTAACTCTCATATGATGGAACATAAACTTTGAGTGCCTGTAGTTAAGAACAAAACTTGTAAACAAGAAAATACCATGGATAGAGAAACAAACTACACTTCCAGTGTTATTTTGTTTAGATAGGTAAAGCATTTTTCTTGTCGTTAAGAAGTTATACCATCTTAATGAACATCATGACCAAAAAAAAAAAAAAGAGTTAGGAACATGCATTGTGCTTGTCCTCTTTTGTACCAAAGAAAATCATCAAGAGAAAAAGAACCCCAAGAAACCTAGTGTACCTCATTTTTCTTGTATCAAGGAAAGACAATAAAAATTAAAGTTCATCACCAAAACAATTAATAGTAATAAGGGGAGGGCAATTACCTGATTCCTAAGGATAAGCCAACCGAGGGCAAAGTACACAACTCCAAATGGGATAATCAGAGGAGCTATGACAGAGTAGCAGAGGACAATTGTGATAATAAGCATATCACCAGGAATTCTAGTTCCATAGCCAAGATCTCCAGGAAACCAAGCTTCTTTTCGCTCAGCTTCAGTCTTGCAAAGATACTTCCTCTTTAGATGATATATGATCAGTGGAACTATTCGAGATAACTCGAGCCCATAGCCCACAAAGAATCTGAGAACCAATCACTTATACTTTAATATCGAAAGCAAAAGGACAAAAGAAAACAGTTCAAAATTAAAGGAAGCTGTGGGAGCAGAAAAAGTAACAATAAAATGATGATATAAAGTTTAATCTTACTTCAGAGCCACATATGTCAGGAAGAAAGTTGCATTTCCAGGGAGGCTATTTGCTAGTAAGGTAACGACAGAGTTTGGATCATTCTCGATGGACTTGAATGTACTGAACAACGTTCCACCCACTGTGACTCCAATAAAAACATTCAGCACAGTGAAATAGAAATATTTTCCGGAGGCAGCCCTTACTGCATGGCTCTCTGAAGGAATCCCCTCAACCTTGGATAGGAACAGAAGAAGCTTTGGCAACAAAGCCAAAAACACTATGAGTGCAATTTGGGGGAGGTAGGCTTCCAACACTGTCTTAACGGCAGCTATATTTATAACTGGCTTTAAAAATGGAAGAATTTTCTTCAGATTATCCAGAGTTGTTAATGCAGAAATTAACCCAATCGGAATCATGTAAAACACAATGGTCAGAGCCACGATGACATAAACCACATACTGTCGTATTATCCTCTCAAAAAACTTCATTTTAAAGTTAATCCATATTAGTTCACGGGATTCAGGCGCATTGATGACAGTCCATGTGTCAACTAATTGGGCATGTAGACTCTGAGCTGCAGAGGCTGCAGCAACCCTACTGTTGAAGAAGACCAGAGCGGCGCCTAGTTGCTTCTCTCTTAGAGTGACTTTTTGCTCTGCTTCCAGTTTTGGGATCAATTCATTGATCTTTTCATTATAGTACTCTATTGCATCTACTCGTTTACCTACAAGACCAAGGCAACCAGTTTTGATGGTTGGTCTTGTTCCCTCTGGCTTGCCAGTTTGTTTCGACAATGCGTATACTGCTTCAGCACGTGCAAGCTTCTTTCTGTACCCTTCAAACTCTTCATATATTTTGTTAACCTATGCAAACACAGTAGAATATAAAGCACCACCAAAATAAAACATACCACAGGCCACATGATACAGAGAGACAACCATCTCATGAATTGATCCTCTTTTTAATTATTTTTAGCAATAAGAATACATGATCCTTGAAAAATACAATAATATTAACAATATTAATATAACTATTATTTGAATGCAAAATTATCAATTTATAATTCTGAAGACTAAAAAACAGTTAGAAAGAGTTTGAAATCAGAATATCAACAGAAAAAGATATGAAAGAATCAGAAAACAAAGGAATATAACTAAAATATATTTCTTGAACAAGAAAAATAATGTGCCAATCAAAAGAGTAAGGGGTGGAACAATGACAAGAAGCATCCAATTGCTACAAACCTCTTTGTTGTCCGTGACCACCATCGATCTATAAAACGTATTGGGATAGATAGATTTAAAGTAGCAATCAACCTGTTCCTTTCGGGATTGACCTTTAGGAAGAGCAGGCAAATCCCTTACAAGAGCAGCAAATTGCTGGGGTCTCACTTCAGGGGACATTAGGGCCTCAGCTCTCAGCTCAGAAACATGTTTATATGCTTTCCACAACAGGTAATAGGTAATGAAAGAAACCCAATAGGTAGCTATGAGGAACGCCCACAACCTTGGACTCTTCTCCTGTACAAAAGTAACAAGCTTATCGATAAATGCTCTTATTGGTTTAAAATGACCATAGCAACTTTTTGATGAGCTCCAATAAAATCATGACAGAGCAACAAGAGAAGAAAGCCAATTCATTCAAAGTTCACGGTAGGTTGTATCACTTACTTGGACATTTCCCATCGATAACTTGTTGAGGTCACTGAAAGACCCTTTGCTTGTGGAATTTGTGGCTGTTGACTTTATACTATCGTCAGTTGCAGCAACAGGCAGAAGAAGTGGTAGCAGAACAATGCCGGATAAAACCAATATTCCCAACACTGACACATCAATTAGGAAAAGCGAAGAATTATAATACATTCATCACAGTCTGATTAATTCGAACCTAAAATTTGGAACAACAATTGAACTAATAATAATTCATCATCAATGAGAGATCACTCGATTCACATTCAATCTAGATACCAACAAATGTGTTCTGTTACTATGTTTTATATCTTAGGGCAACATTCTCCACAAAATATTTTGTAACGGAAATCACTTCACTCCAGAATGTGAGCCTATAAGTACAACCAACCTACACCTCAAAACATCCAAAAATGCATAGATTTCTCACTTTTATTGCTAAGCAGAATAGTAAGTCAAGAAACTTTTTCCGCATAAAAATCTTCTGAAGAGGCTATGTCACAGAATACGTATAACATATTTCTATAACAAACCAGTTGCACAAATTATTCACATATTCCTAAAGATGAAAGGTGCCAAATAGATTACGAAGCTTGTGCAAGAAAAAAAAAACCTGCTTTTCCACTAAGTAAAGAATTAATTAAATACATAAAACTGAAGCAACAACAAAAGGAAGAGACAAATAAAGTTTACAATCAAATAAGTGAATAAAAAGAGAGATATTGGAGAATCAGTATCAAATTCATCAAAAGTGAGACATGAATAAATAATATTTTGGAAACAAGTACAAAACTAACAAAAAAACAACAAATCATAGACTAAAAATGATTCCAAATAAATCGAAGCAACAAACAGACAACTCTGAAATCAAATCCTTAAAAGAAGCAAGAACCAGAATCCACTTAAACAAAACCACAAACACAGATAGAGACAAAAATGAAAGAAAAGGAGAACAAAAGAGACAAACCAGTGCTCATGAAAACGAAGTACACAGCAGTATCCAACCCAGACATGTTAATGACATCCTGCTCTGTAGAAGACATAACCTCCCTGATCCACGCAGTCGGGTTCCGAGCCCTCGACCCGCCTTCCCATGGATCCAAACCTTTCAAGATCCGGTTCGGATAATACACCACACTGTTCCCTGGTTTTCGTGACAGCCATGTGAAAAGAAGCATCAAAATCACAAATATCACAAACGAAGTCCCCAAGGACGTCAAGAACGAATCGAAATCCATCTGGGTATGGTCGTTTCTCTGTGGAAAATGCTAAAGCTTCTGTCTTTAGAGATTGTTATAGCCGTTAGAGAGTCACTGAAGGAGAAGATAAATGCAACCGTTGAGATTTTTGAAGGAGGAAAAGACTTCATAGAAATAAGATTAGTTGGTGGTTGATAAACGTTGCTAACTGCTATAAATGCGAAAAAGGCAAGGCCGATCTGATTGCCTTAGCATTTGACTTTGAAGCGAAAATGTGTGAGGATGATTAGCTGTTTGTGCGGTTGATTTCCATTTTATTGTTATTTTATAGTTGGTTTCGATTTCGCTTTTCGACCACTTTTCAGTTTCATTCACTTAATGCAGAGAGAGAGTGGGAGCGGGTTTGAAGGGAGATAGTAATGCAGACAGGACATGACAGGACACAAGAGGAGAGAGACAAGGTGGTGGAGTTTGACGACACTGAAGATGTAATGACCATATTACCTCTTCACTTAACAATTTTTACCGCAAATGATACTAAATGTTTCTTTTAAAAAATGGTATTAATAATTTGTTATTGGTTCCAAGAAATTTTAACTCGGAAAAAATATAAAATATCTTAATTTAATAGACAATACTATAGTATCTATATTATGATAACAATATTATTATATGATAGTATTTAATTAAATTATAATTTTAACTGTATTTACTAAATATCACGTAATTGTATTACAGTGTTTAATATAAAGTTTATGAAATTTATAATCATTTTACAATATTAAAATGAAAATGATGAAGTTGTATGTCAAACCCTAATAATATTATTATATAGGCAAAATTAAGTATGGCAGGAAATTAAGTCGGCCTCATTCATTCATTGTGTGAGTGTCACATACAATAATCATAAGGTATGATGAATTAAATTTATTAATTTTTTTTGTTTAAGATTATTGCATTCACGTCTAAGCAAAATAATATGTAAATTATAATACATATATATATACACACACTCCAAGTGCATCTACAGTCAACACTTTTATAAATATATATATTTTATAAACTTTCATAAAAAAATATATATTATTAATTTATCTTTATTTATAATTATGCTAAAATTCAAAGATTTGTATGTTAATTGTTTTTTAAAAAATTATAGGACCAAGTAAATCCAAAGGGGTTAATTTGTAAATTAAGACACAAATAAGAGTATGTTATCCACTAAAAATTGCATGAGATCGTTAAACGGCCACGTCGGTCCAAGTTTAGAGATAGTACACAACCGCTGATACTGTCGACGGTCGTTGGTGTAAGTCAGAGATTCACGTGATGGATGACATCTACCAGTTAAAGTAATGAGATTTGTCTTTACGAGAGGAAACGTGGACGCGATGTGCCGACAAAATCATTCACATTCTATACATAAGATGCATTTATTATATATATATATATATATATATATGACATGCTCAAATAGATGATCATTATGTTCTAATTTAAGTGTTGAAATTGTATATTGCACAATTATTGAGCAATCTAAAAAAAATAATTACAATTTAACGAGTAAATATAATATATAAAAAAATATTTTTTTAAAAATAATTATAATTTTTTTTATATATAATGTATAAAATAAAATTAATCATATACTAAAAATATTTTACAGTATAATTTAATTAAAAATAACACTAAACTAAGATTTACAAAAAACATATTATGTTTGTCAAAAACATATTTGTCTAAGTAAAAAAATCATACAATAATTATACTTTACGACTTTATATTCTCGCAAATATTTTAAAATAATAGTCATGCCTATCATCTTGTATCTTCGTCAAAGCCTAAAAATCATAATTACAATCGCATTTATACAACATACTATTTCAAAAATAATTTACATATTAAATTCATGATTTGAATATTTAAAATTATTATTTTCTATCAAATTACTCGTGTATGTGAATAGAAATAATTGCATAAAATACAATTATAGTATAATTTATTGTATTAAAAATATTTATTCACAACCCATTGATTAATTTTGAAAAATTATAAGATCTCTTATATATATATATATATATTATCATTGTTCTAATTTCTAAACACGCATGATTTGAAAATTAAGAGTCAAATTAATTCATAATGTAATGCATATTGCAAATATTAAAATATAACTATTTAAATTTCATAATTATATCATTTACTAGTTTTCTCAATATATTTTTAACTTTTCAAATATATTTTATTTAATTTTTTCTTTTGTCTGCCTTCAATTTTTCTTTCTCTTTTTTCCTC
>JAXCLQ010000004.1:3945856-4032219 GCA_035584115.1 Cedrela odorata
CTTCAGAGCAAGTCATGGAAGAACTGAAAAGACTGGTGGATTTTTTTCGAGGAAGAGGTGAAGAAGTTAGCTTAACTTTCACTGGCCATAGCCTGGGTGGTGCATTGGCTCTCCTCAATGCATACGAAGCTGCAACTTCGATTCCTGGTGTTTTCATTAGTGTCATTTCTTTCGGAGCACCGAGGGTTGGCAATTTAGCATTCAAGGAGAAGCTCAATGAATTGGGAGTCAAGACATTACGTGTTGTTACCAAGCAAGATATAGTCCCGAAACTGCCTGGAATTCTTTTCAACAAAATTCTACGCCAGCTTAACCCAATTACCCAGAGATTGAATTGGGTTTACAGGCACGTAGGGACACAACTAAAGCTTGATAAGCGAATGTCACCGTATTTGAAAGATGATACTGATCTTTCCGGCTGTCATAATTTGGAACTTTATCTTCATCTCCTGGATGGATTCTTCAGCGAGAAATCGAAGTTTCGATGGAATGCAAGGAGGGATCTCGCATTGGTGAATAAGAGTAGTGATATGCTGATAGAGGAGCTGAGAATCCCAGAGTTTTGGTACCAACTGCCACACAAGGGGCTTGTGTTGAACAAGTTTGGAAGATGGGTGAAACCTGGAAGAGAACCTGAAGACATTCCTTCTCCATTTGGCACTGAAGGATCTAGTCATTTGCTACTTACATGAGTACGAGAGTATCTGAAATTATAGGCTTCTTTTTGATCGTGTATAGCTTCTAAATTTGATACCAATTTTGTATTTGATTTCATTCTACATAGATTTGTAACCTGATCTCATTGAAGATTTGCCCTTGTAGCCAAATCAAAATCTAATATTGCTTTTGTTTAACATAAGGTTTCTAAACAGTTTGTGTGTATTGTACCGTTTTCGAAGATATCATTTCCCTATAACATAATTGCGAAACACAATTCAGACGATTTGATTCTGGACCTTCTTTCTTCCAACTATGCGAAGAATACGTGCAATAATTCAGAGGAGCCTATTTTCCATCCAAAACAGTCTGATGACAGTAAGAGGAGAGAATGAAAATTTAAAAGATTTTGCGCACGGTATTCTGCTAAGGTAATGGATGTAGGAGCTTTCAAACATTAGATTGCAGTCAGAGGATTGAGAAAATGACTGAAGATTGACAAATTTTGGTGGATGCTCAGAGAGAAGAACATCTCTAGTTATGAAGAGGCTTATAAACAGGCTCATATATATATAGAAGCCGAGGAAGAAGCTAAGGAAAAAAAGGACGAGGAGAGTCGAAGAAGCATGGTGAGAAATATAGGAAAAGAAATGGTGGAAAGGCAAAGGGATGACGAGGAAAGACGAAAGATGAGGGAATATGGGAATGAGAATCAGAAGATACAAATACTGTCCCGAGGCCAAAGATTTAATAGACCACCACAGTTAATAAGGAGAACACCTCCCAAACAAACATTGCTCCCTTCTCCTCCTTCTAAAGAAGGCAAAGTACTCGTGGTATCTCAAATATCCGAAGAGGATATTCGCACCCCTGAATACTTTCCTCTCTCAAAATTTCGAAGATATAAAAGAGTGGAATATGCTAATCAAACCAAGGCCATCTCAAGTGCCACCAAAAAAAGAGAAACAAAAATAAAATTTGTGCCTTCCACTAGGATCATAGGAATACTATGGATGAATGTTGGGTTTACAGGGAAAAATAAAAACATTAATTAAAAACAATTATATATTCGAATATAAGATATATAACAGAAACCGAGGATGAAGAGAGGGGGAGACACGTCCATAGTATAATGATCATCGTTGAAGGACCACTAGCAGTAGGTTTAAATCGGGCAAGGAAAAATTACTCTAGGTACTCGCTAGGACCCTATATTAAATTAAATATCGTCTTAAACGTACATGTGAGCCAAAAAACGAGGATGCATACGGTACCAATAATGTACATCGAGTAAGATGCCCTCAGAGTGAATTATTTAAGAATGGGCTAATTTTGGATCGGTTTGGTCCAAATCGATCCAAAATTTTCGATTTTAGAAATCGATAATAAGAGACAAACCAAAATTTCATTTTGGATCAGTTTGGGCATAAACACATCGTATTAATATAATTATAAAGCTTAATTCATGCATCAAATTACATTCACATTTAGCCCAAAAATTAAAATACTTACACAAATATCAATATCAAATTTAGAGATGACAAAGGGTTAGAGATGATGTTCGGCTTCATTCTCTGTCTCTGTTTTGAAGTGAAGATTCTTGTCAATATTTATCAATATTAAATAAATAAATAAAATTTATATAAAAAAATTAAATAAAAAAAATTATCATGTATAAAAAATTATTTATTTTAATTTGTCGATAAATTATAATTTTAATTTTTAATAAAAATAATAAAAAATAAATAAAATAAAATATTTAGAATTTTATTAAATTTTGTGTTAATTTTTGTAGAAAAATATATTAAATTTTTTTATTAATTTTATAAAAAAATATTTTGTTTGATAGATAAAAAATAATATTTTGAGAATTATTTTTTATTAATATTTTATTAAGATACTAAAAAATTTATCTCAATAATTATAATTAATCATTTAATTTAATATCGATTAATTATTATATTTTTATTTTCATAATTTTTTAATTAATAAAAAATAAATATATATATAAATTAATTTTAAATATATTATAATATAAAAATAAAAAGCGTGACGGGATTGTCCCTATTCCCTTCCCCGTCATGCTTTGAAAACAGAGACGGGGATCCATCCCTCTTCCTCTCCCATTTTTAAATTCGGAAATGATTTCATCTTTGATGATAACCCCATCTCCGCTAAAACTCCTGCCATCCCTAATCAAATTACACATCAAATCACGCTGGAGCTTAGAACATATTACACTAAAGTCCTTACACATGGAAAAGGTATCTTGAAATGTAAAAAACAGCCGCACCACACTAGGATGGTCCAATTGATCAAGCAAAATGCGCTCAACTTCACATAAGCCGTTCTATTTTCTTCGGTGATAAATTTTTTGTCTATAATCTTCAAGGCATATACAGCTCCTGTATCTTTTCTTTGCACTGACGACCTAATATTGTAATGATATGATATTTAGAGAAAGTTAATGCTTGTGAGATGCTCCAATCAGAATAAAAAATACATAAAGATGGATTCCATGAATATAAGTGGTACACGTGATTCACTTAACTAACACTACCCTCAGATTATATTTCTTCATACCAACCTCCATTGGTGCAGATTCATTAAACTATCCTCCCGGTGCCCAATTCTAAATTATCACGTAAATTTATGGCACAAGCACACTCATTAAATATCATCAAAATATTACTGCCCAACAATTTAAAATAGATTTCAGAGAAGGAGATCGAATATTACTTTATAATAAGTAACATAACCGTGTAAATTTCAAAGGAAACACAACATTGGCCTGAATCATCCAAAAAAGCAAACTGCTACCAATCTATAGCCAAAAACAAAGCAAACATAACAAACCCACGTGAGTATGGAAAAAAAATTAATTAACGCGACCTAACCACAGAACAGACCCACCAAAAAAAACAAATAACGAAAATTCAAAAACCATAAAAAAAAAAGAGTGTTGAAAAAAATCAAACCTTTGAATAAGCAGCAACACCGTAGATCTTTTCGAGCTCAAAATCCTGAATAAAGAAATTCTTACGAGGAGCCTTGAACACAAAGCTTGTGGATATTTGCACATGTTGGTTCAATATGTATAAGGTTCAAAAGAATAAAGGTTTAAAATGACCTTACAGAAAAAGACAGATGATGTTTCAAAATTAATTATTTCTTAAAGAGAGTTATTTCAAGTGATAAGGAGTTTGAGTTTTATCTGACAAAAAAAGGAAGAGATTTTAGGTTGGCATAATAACAAAATGACCACAGCTTACAAGGGTTTTAGCTAGAGTTTATATTAGGATAATAATGATCCCCAAACAAAGATTTTCGAGATCTCGCTACAATTACATATTAGTTAAGAATTCATCTCTTTTCCATACGTTCTCAGATTATTCTGTAATAAGGATTTTTGCCAAATTAAGCTTATTACATAATAAGGATTTTAAGAATACGATGCCACAAAATCTGGAAGCCAATTCTTAACCTATGGAATCTACATAATTCTTGTATAGTGAGATTTTTATTACTAGATTTTATAGTATCTTACCATAATAAGGAGATAATAACATCTATAAAAGGAGATGAGTTATAACCAAGTATGACTACTGAAACTTTAGCCAAAAAAAAAAAAAAAAATACTGCAATTCTCTTTCAGCTTTCTCTTTTTCAAAAGAAAATAACTACAAGTAAAATATTAACTTAAGCATCGGAGGGTTTTCGTCAGACAACCGGCTTTTCACCCTCATAACCTTTGATTATGAGAGCAAGTAAAAGGTAAAAGCCAAGGAAAAAGGAAGAAGATTTTTGTTGGTGCACGGAGTCCAAGGAAATATTTTTGCTACACCAACATCTGGCGCTGTCTGTGAAAAATCTGAACAAAAATTCAGAAACAACTACAAGAAGAAAAATATGGCAACTTCGTGTACGTATATGACAAAGAACAAAACAACAGTGATGAAGGATCCTCATGATAACATTGTTGATGGCTATACGGGTGTTAATCAGGATATTGGAGATCACCCGCCGCCACTGGAGAACGTTAACCGTGATTTAGAAGCTTTGTCACCACACTAATTCCCCTCTGTCCGGATATGGCAAAAACAGCCTGGTTGACCAAGAGGCTGGTGGAGAATAAAAAGCAACACGCAAAAAAAGATAGATAAATTGAAGCCTTGGCTAAGGAAGTAGCATGGATGAGGAAGATGTTTTAAGCTGGTTCCCCGGCATTAAAAACGCCAAAATTAGTCGAAGCTGTTAAGAGCAGTGTGTCGGATACAACGTACACAAATCATCTAACAGAGCATCGCCAAAACACTATTAGGAGAAAATACACTGCTTCAAAGAAGGGAAAATGGAAGATTTCTTGATATTCCTTCAAAGAACCTCAAGGCGATGATGATGCTGATAGGCTCCATGAATAGCCACTACAGATGTTTGAATATTTGCCTGACGATTTAACGATAGTGTGTAAAAAGAGATCGGGTCACGGTCTTGGCCAAGAGGACATGAGAGTGTTTTTAGATCAAAAAGGGCAAAGGGAATGCTCTGTACGGAGCCCATCCCGAAGGAGGAGATCTAAGGAAGACAGTGATCGAGTTGAGAATTTAAAAGTTCGTGTGCGAAAATTGGTCAAAGAGTTGAAAAACTAGAAGAAGAGGGAGAGGCAAAGGGGGTGGGGGGGTGGGGGAGGGGGACGATACTTCGCTAAATATGGGTTTTTACTCAAAATCTTCTTTTTCCCAGAAAATACTAACCTCGTTCTTTCCCGAAAGTTTAAGATGACTCAAATCAACCCTTTCACAGGCAAAACTGACCCATCGATGCATATGGATCTATTAAGAGAAATGATACTAATCTATGGGTTGGATGAATCCCAGATGTGCTGCTTGTTTTCGCTGACTCTAGAGAGACAAGCCAGAAAATAGTTCACCAGTCTGACACCCGGCAGTATCAGCAGCTTTGAACAGTTTACAGAGTCTTTGTCGATGAGTTCAGAGGCGCTACCATCAACCTCAAGACTACGAGTTTATTACTACTCATGAAGCAAGGAGAGAGTGGAAGTCTCAAGAGCTTTGTCAAAAGATATCATGATGAAGTGATAGAATTGGGGGCTTATCATCACTCCCTAACTCTGGAAGGTCTCAGGAAAGATTTACGAGTAGGCCGAGGATGGTAAGCTGTGAGGAAGCCCTCTGCTACCACTTATGAAATAGCTAGAAGAAAGTTGTTGAATGAGATTGAGATTGAAGATCAAATCGCTCTCAAGATGAGGGAAGAAAAATTCTTCGAACCACGATCTCTTAAAGAGGCTAGGAATCTTAGTATCGATCTGGGAAGAAAACATAACGACATGAGAAGTTTCTACGATCTTGACAGAAAAAGTAGAAAAGGTCAAGGTCGGAACGAGATAACCAAAAAAAGAGAGAATTTTCGTTCGAAAGGGTATTGTTCACCTGCGAGAGATGACACAATGAGAGTAGCTTATGTTCAAGGAGATCAAGTTTTCACTTCTTTAAAAGCTTCACTCTCACAAGTTTAGAAGGAGATCACAAGACGAGGAACTATACTGGTAGAACCCCGCCTATTGAGAGCAAAACTAGTGGAAGAGGCTAAGAATAAGTTTTGTGAGTTCTACCAGAGCGCTGGACATCTGATGGATGAATGTTTTGACCTTAGAAGTCAGGTGGAAATATTGATTTAGAACAGTTACCTGCAAGACTTGATAGTTGGAGAAGAGGATGGAGTGAAGGTCTTAGATAAGGAAATCGAGCGTGGACCGAGGCGAGAACAAAAAACTATGGTATTCTTAGAAAGAGCGACATTAGCTGGGAATTTAAATAGGTCTAGAAAGAGTTACTCTAGAAACTCTTTACCCAATACCTCGTCGGATATCCATGTCATGAATGTCTGAGCCGAGAAGAAACAAAAACTCGCATCTGTACCAATTATATTCAAGAATGAAGATGAAGTGGGATTACATTACCCATATGATGATGCCTTGGTAGTTACCTTAACAGTGAGAACATCTCGGGTCAGCCGAATGTTGGTAGACACGGGAAATTCAGCTGATATTATCTTCAAGGAAACCTTAGATTCTTTGGGAATAAAAGATTTAAGACTCCGGCCTACTGAGATCGCCTTCTACAGATTTAGGGACTCGTGCGTTTGTCCTGTGAGAATAGTGTAGCTACCTATCACCATGGGAGAATGACCTTATCAGAAGACTGTAATGGTGGAGCTCTAAATGGTTGGCTTTAAAATACCCTACATTATGATTCTTAGGAGACCTTTTTTTAGAACCATGAAGGCAATAGAGAGCATCCATTATTTGAAGTTAAAATTTCGAGTAGGAGAGGAGGTCGGAATCGTTAATGGAAACCAAAAGGAAGCTCGGTTGTGTTTTATGGTGTCTTCTAAAAGCTCATACTGCCTATCTAAGTGCCCGTGGAGAAAAATCCTGGAAGCCAATGAAGATAACTTGCGAGATAAGCTAATTACAAAGAGGATGAAGCTAGATGACAAATCGTCAGCCCTAGAGCAAGCGGGAGAACTCGAATCCATCATTCTAGATCCAGAGTCATCTCAGAGAATGGTTAAAATTGGTGCCTAACTCTAGAAGAAATACAATCAGAACTTAAGGGCATCATGAAGAAACACATGGGCATGTTTGCGTAGTTTTATGAAGACATGCAGGATATCGACCTGTAAGTAATCTCTTACTAACTCGTTATCGATCCTCAACATAAACTAGTAAAGTAGAAGATAACTTGCGAGATAAGCTAATTATGAAGAGGATGAAGCTAGATGACAAATCGTCAGCCCTAGAGCAAACGGGAGAACTCGAATATATCATTTTAGATCATGAGTAATCTTAGAGAATGGTTAAAATTGGTGCCCAACTCTAGAAGAAATACAATCCGAACTCAAGGGCATCCTGAAGAAACACATGGGCATGTTTGCATAGTTTTATGAAGACATGCCGGATATTGACCTGTGAGTAATCTCTTACTAACTCGTTATCGATCCTCAACATAAACCAGTAAAGTAGAAAAGAAGGCCATTCAATGAAGAAAGAAGAGAGGTATTACATGTCGAAGTCGATAAGCTGATGAAAACAAAATTCATAAGGAAAGTGCACTACCCAGAATGGGTATCGAATGTGGTGATGGTTAAAAAGGCCAACGGTAAATGAAGAATGTGTGTAGACTTTACAGACATGAATAAAGCTTGTCCCAAAGACAATTTCTCGCTTTCTTGAATTGATTAGTTAGTGGACTCGATAGCTGGTCACGAACTATTAAGTTTCATGGATGCGTTCTCAAGATATAATCAAATTATGATGCTTGAATCAGACCAGGAGAAAACAACATTTATTACTGATTATGGATTATACTGCTATACAGTAATACCTTTCGGATTTAAAAATGATGGGGCTACTTTCCAAATGTTAGTTAACTAGGTTTTCAAATCACTGATAAGCAAAACTATGGAGGTCTATGTGGGTGACATGATTACTAACTCTTAAAAGGTTCGAGACTACCTCAAGCATTTATAAGAGACATTCTCCTACTTAAACAAGTACAGAATGAAGTTAAATCCTGAAAAATGTGCATTTGGGGTTTAGGCCGGGAAGTTCAATAGATATATGGTTAGTGAACGTGATATAGAAGCTAATCTACAGATGATCAAGGTCATATTGGATTTGAAGTCCTCTCCAACCTCAAAAAGCTTTAAAGTTTGACGGGGCGACTAATAGCACTTAGTAGGTTTTTGTTCAAAGCTACCGAAAAATGCTTCTCTTTCTTTCAGATCATGAAAAAAGAGAAAAAGATTAAATGGATAGCGGAATGAGAGCATAGCTTTCAAGAGTTGAAGAGGTATGTTGCATCCCCACCTCACCTAACGAGACCTGAGATCGAAGAAACGCTTTATTTGTACCTCGCGGTAAGCAACCATTTGGTAAGCTCAGTCTTAGTGAAGGAATATTCTGAGAAAGTTCACCATCCCATCTATTATACAACCAAGGTGCTACTAGACACCGATACGAGATACTCACTGCCAGATAAGCTAGCACTAGCACTGGTGGCGACTGCAAAGAAGCTTAGACCCTACTTCCAAGCTCATCAGGTTGTGGTGCTAACAAACTAAACGCTAAGACAATTCTTGCATCGACCAGACTTCTCGGTCGATTGATCATGTGGTCTGTTGAACTTAGTGAATATAATATCATCTACAAGCCTAGAAAAATAATTAAAGGTCAGACTTTAGTAAATTTCATTGTCGAAAGATTGGTGTTGGAACACCTCATTGTTTACCAGATCATAAAACAACCTTATGATTGAGACGACCCAACCACCTCAAACGAAGAAACGGCGATCTAGAACCTCTTCATTGATGGAGCTTCAAACACTCAGGGAGTTGAAGTTGGTCTAGTCCTTGTAAGTCTAAAAGGGATTGAGGTAATATATTCCTTAAAGTTTGTTTTTAAGGTTACCAATAATGAGGCGGAGTACGAAATGTTGATTGCAGAGGCCAAGTTAGCTCTGGCTTTAGGAATCACAGCTCTCAATGTCCACTATGATTCTCAATTAGTGGCCAGCCAACTAGATGGCCAGTTCTAAGCGTGCGAATGTAATATGCAGGCATACTTGGGAAAAGCCAAATAAGTACTAAGCGTGTTGAAGACTGTCAGAATTAAATATATTCCGAGAGCTAAAGATTCAAAGGCAAACATGCTAGCAAAACTGACCTATACTTTTAAATGAAGCATTTCTGCCTCGATACCAATAAAAGTACTAGAATAGAGAAGCATAGAAGATAAAGACCACATAAGTTATGTATTTCAATTAGATCCGCATTATTATTGGGTCGATGAGATAAGGTCTTACATTCAAGATAGCAAGCTTCTGGAGGATAAAGAGCAGGTGAGAAAGGTTAGAAATAGGTCAGCAAGATATACCATTATTGATGGAGAGCTGTACAAGCGGGGATATAGTATTCCCTACTTAAGATGCCTGAGACTTGATAAAGCTACTCGGACCCTAGATGAAATTCATCGATGGATATGTGGCGAATATGGGGAAGCCCGAGCTATAACCCATAGAATATTGAGGCAAGAGTATTACTGGCTAACACTTTCTCAGGATACAGCGCAACTAGTTAAAACATATCATGAGTGTCAGGTGCGCGATAGCATTCCTAGACAACCTTCAGATAAGCTAACTTCCTTTGCAAGTCCTTGGCTATTTTCCCAATAGGAGCTCAATCTCATGGGACCTTTACCGTAAGCACGTGTAAACACTAAGTATGTTATGGTGGCTATCGACTACTTTACAAAGTGGGTAGAAGTGCTGATCACGGATAATGGAAAGCAGTTTGACAATTGTAGCTCATCCTAAAGCCAATGGACAAGTGGAAGCAACTAATAAGGTCATTAAAAATGCCATAAAAAAGAAGCTTAAAGAGCACAAAGATGCGTAGATTGACAAACTTTCTGAGGTTCTTTGGGCATACCGAGTCACACCTAAGGTCGCCACTGGAGAAACTATTTATAGCTTGGCTTTCTGGTGTGAGGTAATGATTTTGATAGAAGTGAGCATACCAACCTTACGGGTTAACAATTATGACGAGAAGTCCAATAACGAGGGCTTACGTTTTGAATTAGTCTATTAGAAGAAAAGAGGGAAATGACAGTGATAAAGGTCGTAGCTCACCAATAAAGGATAGCGAGATATTACAACCAGAAGGTTCAGCATCGTTTCTTTCAGCTAGGAGATTGAGTCATGAGACAAGTAACCCTAAACACCAAAGTTCCAGGAGAGGGCGTTCTAAATGCAAATTAGGAAGGGCTTTACAAAGTTACTCAAGTTTTCAGACCCAGAGTTTATAAGTTAGAATCTTCTAACAGGAATCGAGTTCCAAAGCCCTGGAATGCCGAACACTTGAAGTTATCATACCCTTAGAAGCATTAGAAATTTTTATAGCAAATTCTGTTAGAAGTTAATAAAATTATTTTTTATTTTTCACTTTTGAAGTTAGCTAACAGATAACGCAAAAGCTCATGATCATTAAACATTTCAGGGTAATCTTCTTCTGAAGCCAAGACATGGGTGACACAGTTCTTAGACGTTCAGTTTTCTATTTTTTTTGAGGTAATATTATCCTCAGCTCAATCAAGTCCTGAGCACGGTCTCAGAGAGTATGAGTAAAAGAGGTTCTCGGATGGTCTCATCAAACGCCACGAGGTAATCTACTCCCGAAGCCCAGACATGGGTAACACGGTTCCTAGGTGTTCAGTTTTCTACTTTTTCTGAGGTAATATTATCGTCAGCTCAAATAAGCCCAGAGCACGGTCTCAGAGAGCATGAGTAAAAGAGGTTCTCAGATGATTACTATTAAATGCCTCGGGGTAATTTTCTCTCGAAGCCCAGACATACGTGACACGATTCCTAGGCGTTTAGTTTTCAACTTTTCTTGAGGTAATAGTATCATCATCTCAAACAAGTTCAGAGCATGGTTTGGGAGAGCATGAGCAAAAGAGGTTCTCGGATGTTCTTATCAAATACCTTGGGGTAATCTCCTCCTAAAGCCTAGACATGGGTGACACGGTTCCCAGGCGTTCGGCTTTCTACTTTTCCCGAGGTAATATTATCCTTAACTCAAATAAGCTTAGAGCACAGTCTCAGAGAGCATGAGCAAAAGAGGTTCTCGAATGGTCTCATCAAATGCCTCGGGGTAATCTTCTCCAGAAGCCTAAACATGTGTGACACGGTTCCCAAGCTTTCAGCTTTTCCTGAGGTAATAGTATCTTCAGCTCAAACAAGCTTAGAGCACAGTCTTAGAGAGTATAAGCAAAAGAGGTTCTAAGATGACTACTATCAAATGCGTCAGGGTAATCTCTTTCCGGAGCTCAGACATAGGTGACACAGTTCCCAAGCGTTTAGCTTTCAATTTTTCTTGGGGTAATAGTATTTTTGGCTTAAACAAGCCTAGAGCATGGTCTCAGAGAGCATGAGTAAAAGAGGTTCTTAGATGGTCTTATCAAATATCTCAGGGTAATTTTTTCCCGAAGTCCAGACATGGGTGACACGGTTCTCGAGTGTTCAGCTTTCAACTTTTCTTGAGGTAATATTATTCTCAGTTCAAACAAGCCTTGAGCATGGTCTTGGAGAGCATGAGCAAAAAAGGTTCTCAGATGGTCTCATTAAACGTTTTGGTATAATCTTCTCCCGAAGCCCTGACATGGGTGACACTGTTCCTAGTCACTCAGCTTTCCACTTTTCCTGAGGTGATTTATTCTTGGCTCAAACAAGTCTTGAGCGCGACCTCAGAGAGCAAAAGAGCAAAATGGTTTCTCGGATGATCGCGTTGCAACATTTCAGGGTAATTTCATCTCAAAGCTCGAATATGAGCCACACGGTGTCTGAACGATGGCTTATTACTAGCTCTTGGTTCGAATGAGTCCCGAGTACGATCTTGGCTAGCCAAAAAACACAAATTCAGAATATGATTGAAGGATACACAAGATACCAAGTGTTAAAAATGAAAAAAGGGTAGAGCCAAAAGAAGAGAACATTTATAATTGCAAATATAAATTCCATTGATAAGGCAAGAGTATTACATCATAAAAAAAAAAAACTAAATTAAATTTCTACAATGGGATCGGCTGAGGGGTGAACGGGAGAAACTAGATCTATTGGAAGAGTTGCTAGGTCAGCTAGAGGAGTCGTTAGGTTAGCAGGAGGAGCCCCTATCTCCTCCGCAGAAGAGGCTTTCACGAAAGCATTTGCAGCAAAGGCCTTAGTAGAGGGGTTCGTTGGGGGCACATATTTGGTCTTCAAATTAAGATGCCCCTTCCTTTAGGGAATACCCTATCAGAGTTCTCTCCTTTTTGCGCTGGAGTCTGAAGCCCTTAGGCTTCTTACAGCCAACCTAGGTCTAGGTCAGGTTATTAACCTTAGTGCGTTTCACAAGTCAGGTAAATGTTATCATTGACTTGCTCGTGAAGATGAGCTCTCATCTCTGCCTCGTCGTCCTCGACTTTCTTGGCCAAAAGCATGAATCTTTTCTTCTCGGTATTCAAGCTCACTCGTAGCTCTTCACACTCTCTATTTAAGCTCTGGAGACACGCCTCTCCCTCCTTTTTCAGGTTGTTTAGCTTAGACCTCAAGGCCTTTGCCATCATATTCGCCTCGGATTGAGACGACTCAGCCATGGCCACCCTTATTTGAAGATCCTTCCACTCCTGACTCACTATGCTAAGGTTGAATTCGTACTTGTTTCTTGCAGAAACCAAGTCTGTCTCTGCCTTATCGGCCTTCTTCTTGGCCTTTGAGGCCTTGAAAAATGATTGGTAAAGGCACCATGTTGCAGCATGGTTGAATAAAATAGCTGAAAGATCACGAATGTTGAACCATCAAGAGACTAGTTATAATGAGTTTTGTTTACAATATAAGAATGAGGGAAAGTAAACTCACTTAACCCAGCCATTTTAACTGAAAGTTCAGCAACGACTTTCCCGAGAGCCCAGCGATATCCGCAGAAAATTTGTCGCTGATGCTTTGGACCTGCAAGTTGATGCAAGAGAGGAAATATACAAAGAGCCCTCTATTCTCCTTGGAGATGTTTTAAAGAAGAAGCTCTAGCAATCCGACCGATTCCTTGTCGGTCTGGCCAAACATTTGTTTCTTCTTCTTAGTCTTTTCCTCGAAAATCGTAATTGTAGCCTTATGTTTCTCTTTTCCTTTATCAACAGAAGGAGTCGAAAGAAGAGCTGTCGGATCACGGATTACTATCCCCTTGGCGAGTGCTTTGAGGTGGACTGAGCTGGAGGTGCCAGCTGCCTTCGAAGCTCCAGAAACCTTGGCTGGACCCTTTTGGGCAACCTTAGTTTAAGAGGCCTTCTCGGCTCTCCTTTCTCGGGTCAATTTTTGCTAGATCTCATAAGGGTCTGGAGTAATATTTTTGGAAGTCATTTCTCCTGCAAACATAAATTAAACTATAGTTAGTCACTACAAACTCAACATAAAAGATGAGTTGCTTTGAGATTACCTAGAAATCTACCAAGCCCGAACTAAGTAGTTCATCTTCTGAAAGAATAATGTTCTGGTCAGAAGTTAATGACCTAGCTAATTTTACCCTTGTATGGCTAGGGGGATCTAATGTTGGCTTGCCAGTTCAGAGGATTGCTTCACCAAAGAGTCTGGGTATATGAAAGTGTGGGGTTGAGTTCTAATTACCTCTAATAAAAAATCATTTTTTCCTCTAAATTTTGTTCGAAATAGGGTTGCCAATAATGGGATTTTTCTTGCCAGCTCTGTTCTGGAGGTAAAACCACTGAGGGCTGTTTATGGGATTTCTTTTTAGTATAAACATGTACTCAACCTCCTCAAAAGAAGGGTTGAGATCTAAGATATGATGCCATAAGACGTACAGACCAGATATAACTCTTCAACTATTAAAGTTTAATTGGTAGGGATGGAGTTCAAAGGAAGCAAGGATTCAAGTAAAATATGTTTGAATATGTAACCTAATACCTACATGGAAAAATTCTTCGTTGAAGGCTATCTCGCCCTCTGGAGGGCAACTTGGAAGCTCGTTCACTTCAAGGACTCTAAGATAAACTCCCTCAGGGATTCTGTATAGCCTACTGTATATCTTTAAGTCTATTTTGGTTATGGTTGAGGTAAATTTGTCTGCCTCGAAGTATGCTAAGTCTCGCCTCGCTAGAGTTGAGGAGGTAATTGGGACAATGGATTGTTCCTCAATGGAGTTATTTTTCTCAGAAGTCATTTTCTGTTTTTATATAAGGAAAATGAAAGTTAAAGGCCATTCTTGGGTCGTGGACAACTCAGGGGGTAAACCTAAAAGTTTTTAAGCCTAATACCATATCTACCAAGTCCCTCAATCAAATCACATACACAACAAAATCAATTGCGAAAGAATGGTAGGAGAAGAGAAGAAACTTACTGTTGAGATTTGAAGAACTTGAAGTGTGAAGCTTGAAGCTGAGTTGTCGCTGCTGTTGTGTCATTGAAATTGTTTGCAAAGGAAAAGTGATAGCGTAAAGGTAAAAAGGTAAAAATGGGGTATTTAAGGGAGAAGAAGAACCCCAACCGCCGATAATTGTTACGGATTAAGGGATGAGATGTTACCATGTCGAGGGAGAAGCTGAGAGGATACGTCTAATTAATAGAAAAGGCGTAGCCATTATTAAGGGTAGTTAGATCTCTTGGGGTCCGAAATGTTGGGATCCCTAGAGCCAGTCATTATCTGCCACGTTACAAAAACGAGCAGCCTCCCAGTTGAATATTTAATTGTGATAGACAAGCGTGTCTTTTCAGAACCATCATTTTTAGTTTTAATCAAGGAACAATTTTTCTTGACTAAAACTAGGGGGCTTAATGTTGGGTATAGTTCAATATGCACAGAGCTCAGAAGAATAAAAGCCCGAAATGGCCTTACAAGAAGAGATGGATGGTGTTTCGAAACTAACTGTTACCTAAAGAGAGCTATTTCAAGTGATAGGGAGCTTTGGTCTTGTTTGGCAAAAGAAGGAAGAGATCTCATGTCAGCATAATAAAAAAAGGTATGGCGAGAACTTCAGAAAAGATAGGAGCCAAAATCTCTCAAAGTCACCATGAAGCTTAGATTAAGTCTTATCCCATGAATGCAACATAAAAAACTCGGCCATAGCTTACGAAGGTTTCAGCCAGGCAGTGCCAGAGCTTATATTTGGATAATAACGATCCCCAAATAAAGATTTCTGAAACCTCGCTACAGTTACGTATTAGTTAAGGATTTATCTCTTTCTCATACGTTCTCGGATTATTCTATAATAAGGATTCTTTCAAAATTAAGCTTCGTATATAATAAGAATCTTAAAAATACAATGTCACAAAATCCGAAAGCCGATGCTTAACTTATGGAATCTCCGTGATTCTCGCACAGTGGGATTCTGATTACTAGATTTCATAGTATCTTACCATTATAAGGAGATAATAACATCTATAAAAGAAGATGGGCTATAACCAGGTACGACTACTGAAACTTTGGCAAAAAAAAAAATACTGTAATTCTCTTTTAGTTTTCTTTTTCTTTAAAGAAAATAACCACAAGTAAAACCTTAATTTAAGCATCGGAGGATTTTCACTGGACAACCGGCTTTTCACCCTAGTAGCCTTTAATTGTGGGCACAGGTAGAAGTTAGCAGACAAAGAAAAAGGAAGAAGATCATTGCTAGTGCACGGAGTCTAAGAAAGGATTTTTACTACATCAATAAAGATCATTGTTAGTGCATGGAGTCTAAGAAAAGATTTTTGCTGCATCAAGAACATATTCGAACAATTGGATGAATTATTTTCAAATTAATCTAATATGGTTTAGTTTTGTTTGATTCAATTATGCTCACCCCTAAAATTATACACACGACAATGTCTTGGTAGTCACGATAAACGTGGCAAGCATAGAGTTGAACTAAATTTTTATTGATCTGGAAAGTTTTATGGATTTATTATTTAAGGAAACTTTGGATGAGCCGAAGATAAAGATCTAAAGTTGGAAAAGGTGCAAACCCTCTATATGGGTTCGGTGATGATTGTGAATGCCCCTCAAAACTATTCAACTTCTCGTTACCATGGGATAAAAACCTTATGTAAAAACAATGATGGTGGATTTTCTAGTAGTGGATCATTCAATGCGCTATAAAATACTAATAGGAAGGCTGTTCATGAGGAATGCAAAGATAATAATGTTTATTCACTACTTAATGTTAAAGTTTCCAACAGGAGATGAGGTCAGAGTAGTTTCGAGCGACCAAGGGAGGTCAGAAATTGTTACTCACCATGACAAAAAAATGTTTTGTATTTTCTTAAAAAATCACAAATCTTGTTGACGATTCGAGGACAAATAAGGCATTAGAAATAGTAGAACTCGTGGAAGAGTTAGAAGAGGTACTACTAAACCTTGAAAAATCTAACAGAATGGTTACAATAGGAACTTGCCTGACAGAGGAAAAAAAAAAGGAGAATAAGTGGAGTATTAAAATATATTTACCTAGTCTTATGAAAATATACCGGGGTTCGACTTGAGATATTATTTCATTGTTTAACTATAGATTCAAATTTTAAGCTAGTAAAATAGAAGAGAAGAACATTAAATCAAAAAAGGTACGATGCCATTCATGCCAAGGTAGATAAGCTTATGAAAGCATGATTTATTCGAGAAGCACACTATCCTATATGGATTGTAAATGTAGTCCTAGTGGAGAAGGCTAGTAGTAAGTGGATAAAGTGCGCTGATTTTACTGATATGAACAAAGCTTGTCCTAAGGATAATTTTCCTTTACCACGAATTGATTAACTAGTCGACTCAACAATGCGTCATGGGCTTTTCAATTTCATGGACTTCTCAGTTTCATGAACTCGCTATCAGAATATAATCAGATTAAAATGTTCGAGCATGATCAGGAGAAGATAACTTTCATCATCAATCATGGATTATATTATTACAAAATAATGCTCTTCAGACTAAAGAATGCAAGAGCGATGTACTAAACACTGGTGAATAGGATCTTCAAATCCTTCATTGAAAAGACTATAGAAGTCTACGTAGATGACATGATCACAAATTTTATAAAAGAAAAAGATCATGTAGACAACCTGAAGAAAACATTCAACCTGCTCTGAAATTACAAAATGAAGTTAAATATTGAAAAATTCGCCTTTAAGGTATGCTCAAGCAAATTCATAGGATTTATGGTGAGCTATCAAGGGATAGAGACAAGCCTAAGATAAATTGAAGCAATCACTAATATGAAGTCTCTGAAGACTTTAATAGATGTCCAAAGCTTGGCAAGAAAAGTGACAGCATTGAATCGATTTATTTCTAAATCTACTAATTGATGCCTTAAATTTTTTTACGTGATTAAAAAAGGGAAAGAAATGAAATAGACTGAGGAGTGTGAGAAAGCTTTTCAGTAATTAAAAGTTTATCTGATAATCAAGCCATTAATGGGCTGACCAGAAGCAAGTGATGAGCTTGAACTTTATTTGGCCGTAATTGAAAATGTTGTTAGCTTGATATTAATAAAGAATAAGGAAAAGATTCAAAGGCTGGTATATTATATTAGTAAGGCTTTGGTAGATGACGAAATAAGATATTCTTTACCTGAAAAATTAGCCTTAGCACTAGTTGTTAGCTCGGTATTAACAAAAAAAGTAGGAAACTTCTAAAGGTTAGCATATTACACCAGTAAGGCTATGGTAGATGTCGAGACAAGATATTCTCTACTTGAAAAACTGACCTTAACACTTGTTGTTACAACAAAGAATTTAATAGATTAATTCCAAGCTCACACCATCGTAGTCCTCACTGATTAACAATTAAAACAAATACTTCATTGAATAGATTTATCAGGTCAGTTAGTAAAGTGGTATATAGAGCTAAGTGAATTTGACATCCAATATTAATCGAGGACAACCATCAAAGTTCAAACATTGACAAACTTTCTAATAGAATGGTCGGTAACCGAGGATTCAATTTTAAGAATCATAAGCATTTCTGCCTCAAATTCTATAAACAAAGAGGAAGATAGATTCGTATGGAAGCTATTTATTGATGGAGCATTCAACGTGCAAGGAGGAAGAGCCATCATAGTACTCATCTCTTTAGATGGGAAGAATCACTTACGCTCTAAAGATTAGGTTTGAAGAACTAATAACGAGGCAGAATACGAAACCAATCTAGCTGGCTTGAAGTTAACCTTGGAACTAAAGGTAGATGAGCTACATATAAGAAACGACTCCCGACTTATAGTAAATCAGGTTAATGGACAATTTCAGGCACACGAGGAATATATGAAAGCTTACTTGTGCTGAGCAAAGAAAATCATAACAAGATTTAAAAAAAGTTAAAATTGAGCAAATCCCAAGGGAAGAAAATATCAAGGTCAATTCACTTGCAAAATTAGCGTCAATAGAAATTGGACGAGTATCGATGACTATACCTATTAAGTATATATTAATCTTTGGCATTACCAAAAGTGATCACGGAGATAGAAGGATTAATGATTTTAATATGAAAGAAACTTGGATGGATCCAATCTGAGCATTTATAGAAAGATGAGGCTTCTATATTGATAAAAAAGAAAGCCATTTACGCAATGGGGAGTGGATCTAATCAGACCAATACCACAAGTCTGAAGACAGACAAAATACATAATTATGGTAGTGTATTATTTCACAAAATAGGTGAAGGTCGTGCCCCTAAAAACAATAACTAAAAAGAATACCACTAATTTCGTATATAGGAATATTACTGTCAATATGGATTCCCTAATACCATTATCACTAATAATGGAAAATAATTTGACAATAAAAAATTCAGGGGATTATGCTCATGATGATTTAGAGAGCACTCTAAGGAGAAAACGTAGTACCTAAGAGTAGATCCTTCCCTGCCAAAGAGACGAGATGATTTCAAGAGCATTCTAAGGGGAATACATAATACCTGAGAGCAATTCTTTCCCTGCCGATGAAGCATAATGCTTTTAAGAACACTCTATAGAACATCCATAATTTCGTACGATTGTACGAAATTAGAAATTTGATGTTTATGAGAGGAAAATTGGTAAAAAATATAAAGGGTAAATTTGGACTTTCATATAAAGTGTTTTATAATGGAAATATTATGGAGAGATGAGCTAAATTGATTAAATTAAAAATCTAAGGATTTCATTGGAAAACTTTGAGAAGTTGAAACACTAAAGAGATAGTAAACCAAGAAAAATATCTTTATGAATCATAAATATTTTATAATTTCCTATATCTTCATTTCTTCCTCTTCTTAACTGTAGCTCTCTCTTCATCTCTTAAGAAAATTTGGCTTTCGTCCATTTTTAATCAAAATTCTCTCAAAAGTTCTAAGTTTCTATAATAACCAAGGTTAGTTTCTTCAACTTCTTTAGCTATTCTTTATGATTTTGTTGAGAAATTGGGTTGATGAATATGAGAAATCTAGAATATCATCTACCTAACATGAATTTATGCTTATTTAGCTAGGATAAAAAGGGATTTGGAAGCATGAACAAGGAAAAGAGAAGAAGAGGCAAAACAGGAGAAAATTGAGCATGTTGGACATGTTTTGGTTTTGATATTTTTTGGTTTGATGTAGTTGAGTTTATATTTTTATGATATTTGTTTTCTAGAAATTAGACATTTAAAGAAGAATTTTAGTTTTGAATTATCTCAATACGATAAGTAAAAAAATAGTTATGAATGTTTGAATAGGTTGATCTGCTGGAACTTTTGTTCTAGCGGAGGTTTGGGAATTTCATCAAATCGTTAAAATTTTGTTCTTGAGGTTTAAACGAGTTGTTTTTTTTCTTAAACTAGATTTATTTATGGAACTTATACAACTAGAATCATCTTAAAATCAGCTACCAAAATAAAGTTATGATTTTTCTAAATTATGACATTAACATAGACTTCTGAGCTAGATTTAAATGTTTCAAGAAATTTTTGTTGATTGATGATTATAGATTATTATGGCTTATGAATGTTGATGTTATTTTATGATTTTTGATGGTATTTGAACATGTATGAAGAGCAATAGAAATGATTTGAGTAATAGGATGAAGAAAAGAGAAGAAAGGGATGAATTATGGAAGAAAAAAGTTATGGGCAGAATGTGTGACACTGAGATGCCAATTACATTTTCTACTTCTTCTAAATTTTTCCTCAATTCAAAATATGGTGTCATGATGTGACTTTGTTTGAGTAGATTTAAGGGATTTAGGCATTTTAAGTCATTTGAACATGCATTTTATAATGTGATAGGATAATTATTAACTAATCTATATCCATAGATCCTATAGACACAACTCGTGTGCAAAAAGAACCAAAAGACGTGAATTGTAAAATATAAAAATTTGACGATCTCTGTGAGTAGACAACTTATGTGACATGTTTTATCTAAATTATATATAAACATTGAACTATTTCTTTATATGTATATATTGATTTATAAGACGAAAGTGATTTACGAATATAAACATGATTTATGATTTCCAGGTATGATAATACTCTCAATTCTATTTTGATCATATATATGGTTTGTTAATAATCCTTATGATTTATCAATATAATTTATATATATGATTTACAAGGACATGTTTACGGATGAGATGTTTATATGGCAATATATGATTTTTGCTCTACCGAACTTAATGTGTGAGAGTATGTCCCTTATTAGAATATGGAAGCTGAATGCTACGCCTTTATAGTGGGAATCACATCCGGAGTCCCTTATTCTGTTAATTAGAATTGGGAGCTGTGTGCTACGCTTTCGTGGTGGGAGCCACCTCTAAAGTTCATATTCTGTGCATTAGCTCTTTGGGGGCGCATCATACTACACATATACCTTTGGGGTGTGTTTATGGTGTTATTCAGCTTTGGGATTGGCTACTAGTATGCCATATTTCTATGAATTTTTTCAATTAGTCTATGGATAGAAATTATTCACGACAGTTAGGGGAGCCTAAGATATGATACATGAATTTATTATTATGAAATTTATTACATTTATTATTATGAAATTTATTACATGATTCTACAACTAATGTTTTTATTTATGATAAAAATATTCATCTACATGGTATTTGTATATATTATTTATTGAGATGCGACATTTTCTTAAAAGAGTGATATTGATTTTGTCCTTATTGTTTTTGTATATTAAAAATATTGTTCTACATCGTATCATGATTTTATTAAAATGTTTTTACATGTCTACTCATTGAGATGTATAATCTCATTCTTTTTAGATTCTTCCCCTTTTAGGTAATAGATAGAACATGAGATTATTGTTTTCTTCAACTTCAACATTTGTAGATACTTTACATGGTGGACATCTATTTTACACGGTATAAAAACCTA
This sequence comes from Cedrela odorata, assembly GCA_035584115.1. Taxonomy (NCBI): domain Eukaryota; kingdom Viridiplantae; phylum Streptophyta; class Magnoliopsida; order Sapindales; family Meliaceae; genus Cedrela; species Cedrela odorata. The sequence goes on from JAXCLQ010000004.1 coordinate 3,967,447, forward strand.
TATTTCATTTTGTCGATATAATTGTTATCTTATTGTGGTATTGGGTTATGTGTAAGTATATATATAGATTCGTTATTATGAATCATGAGAAAAATATCATGATCTTATACATTGATGGATAAGTTATATCTAAGAATTATATGTAGAATGATAATGATGAATATTTAGAAGATACTCTATCGAAATTTAAGTTGATATTCCGATTGAGGTGTTTCACTTTAAGGGAAAAACCTAATACTCAAGAGCAATTCCTTCTTTGCCGAGAGCAAAGGACGATTAGAAGAGCACTTTAGGGGAAGACGTGGTACCCAAGAGTGGCTCCTTCTTTGTCGAGAATGTATGGTGATTTTGAGAGCACTCTAGGGGTAGTATCCAATAACAACTCCTACCCGGCCGAGAAGACAAGGTAATTTCTAAAAACAGGAAAGAGAATTAATAGATTAAATTTTCAATTGATGATTATTAAGCCCATCTCGATTGCCAATTCAATAATTTCGAGCAAAATTGTTAATTTTTTGGATTTGTTACGAGTTCTCGGATTTGATCATTAAGATAATTCCGAGGGGAATCACTTAGGTTAATTTCTAGATTTATTACGCGTCCTCGTTTAGTTCATCATATAATGCTGAGGGGAATTGTTAAATTTCTTGATTTATTACTAGTTCTCGAATTGGTCATTACGATAATTCCGAGGGAATTGTTAAATTTCTTGACTTTTTATATGTTATTGGTTGATCGTTCAGGAAATTTCGAGGGGACTAACAATGAAGATCATTCAAAACCATACAAATTGTAAAAGATATATTACATTAAAAATGACCCGAGGGTCATAATTCCATTAAAAAAAAAACATAAAATTAAACAAGAGCTTAGCGATCGACAACGGCCCCACCGAGGTGCTCGCATTACTGGAAGGAACACATTCTTGTCTGATCACAATGGGGTAAGCAACAGCCAAGGTCGCCTCACCTTTTGTGCTAGAAGTCTCGGTATCTGTAGTAATTGCTTCTTTGCCCTTATCCTTGGGCTTATAGGCGACGACGCCCTCGGTTACTTCCAGAACACCCTCCTCTTGTGTCTTCTCAACGACCTCTATTGTTAACTGAAGGGTACAGATACTTAAACAGTTCTAAGCAATTGTTTAGGACGAAGAGGACACCCTCGTCTGAGGCGTTCTTCGCGGCTAGCCGAGAAGCTTTCAGGTCGACCTGTAGATCGCTAATACTGTTAGAGAGGAGGTAGCACTCCCGATCCCAAGCTGACCTCTCCTTGGCCAGGGTGGCTCCAAGGGAGTTTGCCCGCTGCTTGAACTTCTTCACCTCTTCCTTGCATCTCTTCAGCTCTCCCTCAGTTCTCCTGCACTTTGAATAAATAGTTGCAGATTTTGAAGTAATGCCAAAGGCGATCATGGAACCCTTGCGTTGAGTACCAAAACCATGGGGGAGTTGAGACACAAGAAAATATTAGTAGAAAGAAAAGAAAGACAAATAAAAATATTCAAAATCCTTGCCTGAAAAGCGAGCTCGATGAAGTAATCATAGGTCTCGACATGAGAATAGCATGAGGACTTATCTAACCAATTATTCTTCAGCTTACTCTCTGCTAACAGGAGAGAGGTAAGAAGATGCTCGTACCGAGGACGCTTGCCCTCAGTTATGTCCATAAGGTGCAACGGGCGCTCAGAGCTGACCATAGTGGACACGTGAGGAGGCCTCCTCGGCTTCTTCGCTGCCAGTTCAGCAGCTTCGACCATTGCCGATTTTTGGGAAATATTTTCTTTCTCTTTATTCACCATCAGAGGTTTTGTGGCGATGAGAGTGGGGAAAATCAGACCCGAGGCTTCACCTCAAGCCTTCATCATCATGAGTTCTTTATTAGCAAATAGGCTTTGGACTGCCATTTTGCTCGGTGTGACTGCTTTATTGTCCTTAGGAATTTTTTATTTTATTTTGCCTGTAAAACAAGGAAAAAAAAAAAAAAAAACCTGAATAGAAGCAAAAACAGGATAAAAAAAATAGAGGAAAAGGCACGCGATTTAGGACTTCACTATTTTTTATTTTATTCTCGTATCTTTCCCAAATTATTTTCTAACAAGGATTCTTGTCAATTAGGACTTCTTACATAATAAGGATCCTATAAATATGGTTCGTGTAAAAGGCACGCGATCCCTCAAAATCCAGAAGCCGATGCTTACCCAATGGAATCTCTATGATCCTCGCGCATTAAAATACTTGTTTCCAGATTTCATAGAATTCTACCATGTTTAAAAAACACAAACACTATAAAAAAAGACTAGTTACAATCAGGTATGACTACTGGAACTTTAGCCAAAAGAACTGAAACTCTCTTATACGTCTCCTAAAAAGAAAAACCCTAACTTAAGCATTAGAGAGTTTTCGTCGGACAATCGGCTTTTACCCCTGAGATTCTTTGTTGTGGCTGCAGGTTGGAGAAGCGTCTAAGAAAGAAGATCGTTGCTAGTGCACGGGATTCATAGAAGAGATTTTTGCTACATCAACATCTGGCATCGTTTGTGGAAAACCTGACAAAATACCAGAAACCACTATGAGAAAGGAAGAACACGGCCATTTCACGAACAAACGTAATCAGAAATCAAGCAACAATGAGGGGAAATCCCCATGACAATGCCCTTGCGGAGAATACGGTTGTCAATCAGGATATTGGTAACCAGCCATCGCCATTAGAAGACGCGAATCATGATTCAAAGGTATTGTCGCCGCACCAACTCTGCCCTCGTCAAGAGGCAGCAGAAACCGTCTAGTTAGCTAGGAGATTGGCTAAGAATAAAAAACAGTACGCAGAGAAAGACAGACATATTTAAGCATTAGCAGAGGAGGTAACAAGGATGAAGAAGATGCTCCAAGCCGATTTTCAAGCAATGAAGACATCCAAACAGGCATAAGCTGTTAAAAGCAGCATATCGAATGCTGTACATGCTGTGAACCGCAGAACTGGTCATCCTCAAGATGCTATTAGGAGAAAGTATACCACTTCAGAAAAAGGGGAAATGGAAGATTTATGGTAATCCCCAAAAAAGCCTGCACCAATATTTGAATATTCGCCAGATGATTCGGTGATTATTCGTAAGAGGGGATTGGGTAATGGCTCTGATAAGAGGATATGAAGGCATTTCTCGATCAAAAGAGGCAAAGGGAAGGCTCGATATAGAGTCCGTTTCGAAGGAGAAAATCTAGGAAAGATAATGATGGGGTTGAGAATCTTAAGGCCCGTGTTCGAAAACTGGTTGAAGAGTTAGAAGACCAGAAGAAAAGTAAAGATAAAAGAGAGACGAGCCTTCACCAAGGATAGGATTTTATTCTAAGTCCCCCTTTACTCGGAATATATTAGACTTCGTCATCCCTAGGAAATTCAAGATGCTATAAATAAACACCTTCACAGGGAAGACCGACCCCTTCTTGCATATGGATCTATTTAGGGAGATGATGTTAATATAAGGGTTAGACGAATTCCAGATGTGTCGTTTATTCTCGCTAACTCTGAAAGGGTAACCAAGAAAGTGGTTTACTAGCCTGACTCCGGGCAACATTGGTAGTTTTGAACAACTATATAGAGTATTTGTGGATGAGTTCAGAGAGGCTATTGTCAACCTTAAAACTCCAAGTTTGCTGCTATTTATAAAACAGGGAGAAGGCAAGAGCTTCAGGAGCTTCATTAAGAGATACCATGATAAGGTGAAGAAACTGGAAGCTTATCACCGTTCCTTAGCTTTGGAAGGTCTCAGGAAAGGCTTGCAGGTAAATCAGGGATGGTATGCTATGCGAAAGCCATCTGTTACCACTTATGAAACAGCTCAGAGAAAACTGCTAAACGAGCTAAAAATTGAGGACCAAATCGCCCTCAAGATGAGAAAATAAAAAACTTTTAAACCACAGCTTCACGGTGGAATGAAAATTTTAGAGCAGACCCAAGAAAGAGATGTGACGACTCTCGAGACTTTGATAGAAATGGCAGACAAGGCTAGGGCCGAAATAGAATATTGGGAGGAAGAGACGAGTTTCCTCGGAGTAGGTATTGTTTGTCGAGGAGAGATGACATAAAGAGAGTAGCTCATGTGCAAGAGGATGGCGTTTTCACTTCCCTGAAGCGCTGTTCTCACAGGTTTGGCATGAAATTAAAGAGCGAGGAACTATATTAGTGGAACCCCGCCCTCTGAGGGCCAAATTAGTAGAAGAAGCTAAGAACAAATTTTGCGAGTTTCACCAAAACTCTAAATACTTGATAGATGAATGTTTTGAACTCAGAAGCCAGGTAGAAATACTGATTCAAAATAATTACTTGTGAGATTAGGTAGCCAGAAATGAATATGGATCTAGAGTCTCAGATCAAGAGATCGAACATGAAAAGAGACAAGAAGAGTAGACTATGATGATCTCGAGGGGTAATGTTAGCCGAAAATTCAAATAGATCAAGGAAAAATTATTCGAGATATTCACTGCTGAATACTCCTTCGGATATTCCCATTATAAATGTACGAGTTGAGAAGAAACAAAAAATTACCTCGGTCACGAATAAAAATGAAGTGAGGGTTCATTACCCACATGATAACACACTGGTGATATCTTTAACACTAGCAAATGCCCAGATCAGCCGAATCTTGGTGGACATAGGGAGCTCGGCTAATATTATCTTCAAGGAAACTCTAGATTCCTTGGTAATTGAGGATCTGAGGCTTAGACAGGCCAAGACTGCCCTCCATGGTTTCAGAGAATCATGTGTTTATCCTTTGTGAATAGTCTAGCTATCCATCACCATAGGAGAAAGGTCGTACCAGAAAACTACAATAGTGAAGCTCTAAGTGGTCGATCTCAAAATGCCCTACACCATGATTTTAGGCAGACCTTTCCTCAAAATCACGAAGGCGGTAGATAGAGTGCACTATTTGAAATTAAAATTTTGGGCGAGAGAGGGGATCAAAATCGTCAAAGAAAATAAAAAAGAAGCTAAGTCATGCTTTGCGGTTTCTTCCAAAAGTTTATACTGTCTATCGAAACGCATGTGGGAAGAACTTTTAGAAACATATGGTGATGACTCATGTGAAGATCTGATTATCAAAAAAACTCGATCAGGATGAAAGACCATCGGCCTTAGAGTCAGCAGAAGAACTCGAGTATGTCATTCTAGACTAATAATCACCTCAGAAGATGGTCAAGGTTGATGCTCAACTCCTAGGGGAGCTGAAGGCAAAACTCATGGACATTCTAAGACAATACATAAACGTGTTTGCATGGTCTCACGAAGACATGCCTAGTATCGACTTGCTATTAACCCCCAATATAAACCAATGAAGTAGAAGAGGAGACCATTTAACATGGAGAGGAGAGAAACGGTATATGTCGAGGTAGACAAACTGATGAAGGTGAAATTCATTGGGGAAGTACACTACCCGAAGTGGGTATCAAATGTAGTGGTGGTCAAAAAGGCAAATAAAAAGTGAAGAATGTGCGTAGATTTTAAAGATTTGAACAAAAACTTGCCCCAAAGATAGCTTTTCGTTTCCTTATATCATTCAACTGGTAGACCCAATAGCTGGCCATGAATTATTGAGTTTCATGGACACATTCTCGGGATATAATTAGATCAAAATATACGAGTTAGACTAGGAGAAAATAGCCTTTATTACCGATCAGGGATTGTACTGCTATAAGGTGATGCCCTTTGGATTAAAAAACGTTGGAGCCACCTTCCAAAGGTTGTTTAATCGAGTCTTCAAGCCATTAATTGGAGAAACCATGGAAGTATGTGTGGATGACATAATTACTAAATCTCTAAAAGCCCGAGATCACCCGAAGCATTTGGAAGAGACCTTCTCTTATTTGAGAAAATATAATATGAAGCTGAATCTCGAAAAATGCGCCTTCAGAGTTTAGATCGAAAAGTTCTTAAGGTATATGGTTAGCGAACGGGGCATTGAAGCTAACCCACAAAAGATCAGGGCTATATTGGATCTAAAATCCCTGTCCAGTTTCAAATAGCTTCAGAGTTTGACGGGGACAACTAACGACATTGAGCCGATTCTTATCTAAAGTTACAGATAAATTTTTCCCTTTCTTTTAGGTCATGAAGAAAGGAAAAAAGATCGAATGGACAGATGAGTGTGAGCATAGTTTTAAATAGCTCAAACAATATCTCGCATCGCTGCTCCATCTAACTAAACCTAAGACCAGAGACACGTTATACCTCTACCTGGCAGTAAGCGACCATTTGGTAAGCTCGATTTTAGTAAAGAAAGATGCCGAAAAAGATTCACCTTCCTATTTACTACACTAGCAAAGTATTATTAGAAGCCGAGGCAAGGTATTCGCCACCAGAGAAGTTAGCACTAGCATTGGTGGTAGCAGCTCAAAAGCTTAAACCTTACTTTCAAGCTCATCAGGTGGCGGTGCTAACTAATCAACCATTTAGGTCGATTGGTCAAATGATCTATAGAGTTCAGTGAATATGACATCATCTATAAGTCTAAAAAGGCAATTAAGGGTCAAGCCTTAGTAGATTTTATAGCGAAAAGATCGGTATCTTAACACCTATTCGTTCATCGAATCATTGAAGGACCTCTTGCCTAAAAAGATCAGATCACCCCAAATGAAGCAGAGCCAGTCTGAAACTTCTTCATCAATGGATCTTCCAATACTCAAGGGAGATGAGCTAGAGTGGTCCTTATAAGCCTAAAAAGGATTAAGGTAATGTCTTCATTCTAATAACGAGACAAAGTATGAAGTATTGATTGTAGGGGTCAAATTAGCTCAGGCACTGGGGATCGCAAGTCTTCACATTTATTGTGACTCCCAGTTAGTAGTTAGCCAATTGGATAGACAATTTTAAGTGCAAAAGAGTAATATGCAAGCATACTTGGAAAAGGTTAAGTAGCTACTGAGCATAATGAAGGCTGTTACGATCAAACAAATTCCGAAATAAAAAATTCAAAAGTAGACATATTGGCAAAGTTGGCCTCTGCCTTTAAAGGAAGTATCTCCACCTTGGTCCCAATCGAAGTACTGAAACAATAAAGTACAAAAGCTAATGGTCAGCCACTCTATGTATCTCAGTTGGATACCCACCACCGTTAGATTGATGAAATAAGATCTCACATCCAAAATGGTGAACTTTCGGAAGACAGGGAACAAGCCTGGAAAATCAAAAATAAGTCGAAAAGTTACACAGTCATCGACGGAGAACTATACAAACAAGGGTACAACATCCCCTACCTTAAGTATGTAAGGTCTGAAAAAGCAGCTCAGATTTTAAAAGAAATCCACCACAGAGTATATGGCAGACATAAAGGAGCTCGAACTATGATATACAAGATCTTAAGGCAGGGATATTAATGGCTGACACTTTCAAGGGATGCAGCGTAAATAACTAAAACTTGTCACGAATGCCAGGTGTATAATTGAGTCCTGAGACAACCCCCAGAGAAGTTGACCTCGTTGTCAAGCCTTTGGCCGTTCTCCTAGTGAGGGCTCGACCTCATTGGACCATTGCCCCAAGTTTAGGCTAACACGAAGTATGCCATAGTGGTTATTGTCTACTTCACGAAATGGGTGAAAGTAGAACCCTTGGTCGCTATCACTGAGAAAAGGGTTACGATATTCGTTAAACACAACATCATCTATAGATTTAGAATACCTCAAGTGCTGATCATGGATAATGAAAAGTAATTTGACAATGCAAACTTTAGAGAATTTTGCTCAGACTTTTCAATCGACCTTAGATTCGAAACACTAGCTCATCAAAAGCTAATGGACAAGTGGAAGCTGTCAACAAAGTCATCAAAAAGACTCTAAAAAAGAAGCTCAATTAGCACAATGGTGCATGGATTGACAAACTCCCCGAGGTTTTTTAGGCTTACCGAGTAACTTCAAAGGTAGCTATAAGTGAAACTCTCTACAGTCTAGTTTTCGGGTGTGAGGTAATAATTCCAATCTAGTTCAACATACCAACTTTTCGGGTCAGCAACTATAACGAGACATCCAATGATCAGAGCTTGCGCCTTGAGTTAGATTTGCTGGAAGAGAGAAGGGATTAGGCCATGATAAAGGCCGCAGCTCATTGACAAAAGGTAGTGAGGTATTACAACAAACACGTTCGGCATTGTTCTTTTCAAATAGAGGATTTGGTTTTAAGATAAGTGACCATGAACACCAAAGTACTAAGAGAAGGCGTGTTCTAAGCAAACTAGGAAGAACTCTATAAAGTCGTTCAAGTTCTCAGAATTGAAGACCACAAGCCAGAATCCCCCTCAAGAAATAGAGTTTGAAAGCCATAGAACGCTGAACGCCTAAAGTTGTATTACCTTTAGTGATATTACAGATTTGTAACAAAGTTTTTAGCAGAAATCAATAAATCTATTTTTATTTTTCACTTTTGAAGTCGGCTTATGGATAAATCTAAGCCTAAGATCCTAAATATCTTGGGGTAATTCCTTCCCGAAACTTGTAATATGAGCAACACAGTTCCTAGACGTCAGCTTTCCATCTATCTTAAGGTAATAACATCCTTAGCTCAAACAAGCCTTGAGCATGAACTTAGAGAGTATAAGAGCGAAAGAGGTTCTCGGGTGACTATATTTAAATGTCTCGGGGTAATACCCTCTCGAAACCTAAAATATAGGTGACACGGTTCTTAGATGTTAACTTTTCATTTACCTTGAGGTAATAGTATTCTTATGTCGAATAAGCCCCGAGTGTGGTTTCAAGATATACAAGAGCAAAAGAGGTTTTCGGATGACTACTATCAAGACGTCTCAGGATGATCCCCTCCCAAAACTTAAGAGAGGGCAACACAGTTCCAAGCATACACATTACATTCCCATTTTGAGGATTCCTAGGCAATCGGCTCGATCTTGGAGCTCAAACAAGTCTTAAAGTACGAAATGGGATACTTAAGTCTTCTTGGAGTAAGGATGCTTATTACTCAATAAAGGTCTTGGAAATAACCCTAGAACAAGCTGAGGCACGTGGACACCTAAGAAAAACGTCTGCCCATAATTTTATCAAGTTTAAAGAAAAAAAAATTGAAGTACATGAAGGATAACCCGCCTTAGATTATTTCAAGCTTGGTTACCGAACTATTTTAATTCTGATAAATTTAAGTCAAGGTTAACAAGTGTTGCAATTTCAAAGAAGAGTCGAGCATTGCTGGTAAAGCCAATCATTGAAGGTAGAGGAAAGCAAAACAGAGAAAGAGTAAAGCAAACCAAGAAATTTCTAATGAAAGTTTTATTGATATGTAAAAGTTCATTAAAAATAAAAAAAAAACTAAAACAAAAAACTAAGCTACTTCATCGAGCTGGTCGATTAAGGGGTTGGCTTGAGAATCTGCCGGGTAAGTAAGAAGGGCCTTGAGACTAACCATGCTTGAAGGAAGGGGAAGAGCCTCAATCTCCTCAGCAGAAGAGACCTCTATGGGATCAGCTATAGTAGCGAAGGGCGGCTTAGCAGAAAGACTAGTGACAAATTTAGTAGGAGGCACGTACATTATCTTGATGTTGGGATGCTCTCTTCTTAAGAGATACCTTATTAGATTGATCCCCTTCTCAGCTTGGAGGCTGACTTCCCAAGGCCTCATATAGCTAAGTCAAATCCAGGTTAGGGTATCAACCTTGGAACGTCTCACAAGTCAGGTCAATACTATCATTGATCTGCTCGCAAAGCTGAGGCCCCATGTCCGCCTCCACTTCTTTGACCTTCTTGGCCAGAAGTGAATACCTCTTCTTCTTTGCGTCCAAGCTTCCTTGAAGCTCTTCACATGCCTTATTATAACTATGGAGGTGTTCCTATCCCTCATCTCTTAAGCTGTTCACCTTAGACTTCAAGGCTTCAACCCTCCTACTCACTTCAACGTGAGATGATTCGGCAGTGGCCAAGAAGGTCTTCTTGCTCCCTATTCAACTTCTTGAGATCGGATTCAAACTTGTTCCTCTTAATTGCCAAGTTTTTCTTCGCTTTCTTGGCTTTCTTTTCGGCTTTTGATACCTTGAAAAAATCATCCATAAAGGTGTCATGCTGAAGCATAGTAGAGTAGAAAAGCTAAAAACCACCAACATATAAAATCATTAGGGGATGAGTTACGAAACTTAATTCATTATGCAAGATTGAAAGGAAACAAGCTTAACCGGCCCAGCCACTTCAGTTGAAAATTCAATAGCGACTCGCCTGAGAGCTCAGCTATATCCTCAGTGAATTTATGGTTGATGCTCTAAACCTGCAGGTTGATGCAGGGAAGGAAGTGTGCAAAAAATTCTTGCTTCTCCGCAGGAAGATCCTCAAGAAGAAGCTCATGCGGTCCGACCAACTACTTGTCAGGCTAATCGAACATTTGTTTCTTCTTTTTAGATCTCTCATAGGCAGCTACAGTTACAACCTTACATTTCCTCTTTCCCCTGTTTGCAGAGGGAGACAAAGGGGGAGGCGCTGGGCCTTGGATTACTACCCTCTTGTTGGGGACCTAGAAGCGACTCGAGCTAGAGGTGTCAGTTGTTTTTAGAGCTTTTGGGGCCTTGACTGAACCTTTTTGGCTAGCCTTTGGAGGTTGAGGAGCTTTCCCAGCTCTCTTCTCCTTAGCCAATCTCTATAAAATCTCGAAGGGGTATGGAGTAGGGTTTTTGGAGGCCATCTCGCCTGTGAGAACAAATAAAATCAAGATTAGATACCACTGTCCGAATACAAGAACAAGATTTCAAAATAGTTACCTTGTAGAATGGCTTTTTCTAAGATCAATTGGTCCTTGGATACGTAAAAATCTAAAAGACTCGACGAAATTATCTCATCATCTGATAGCAAAATGCTTTATTCTGATGATAGAGATCTAGCTAATCTTACCCTCTTTCGGCTGCGAAGATCTAATGAAGGCGTGCTACTCCAGGTGACTGCCTCCCCAAAAAGTCTTAGCACATGAAAATAGAGAGCGGAATTCCAATTTCCTCTAACAAAAAACCACTTCTTCTTCTGGTTCTTGTTGGAGGTAGGATTACCAGTAATAGAGTTCGTCTCGCTAGGTCGGTTTTAAAGGTAAAACCACCTCAGACTTCTTATTAGGTTCATTTTCAGTATATACAAATATTTAATTTCCTCAAGAGAGGGGGTAAAGTTTGAAATCTGATGCCACAAAATGTACAGATTTGACAAGATCCTCTAACTGTTTAAATTCAGTTGATATAGAGGAATCCTAAAGGAAGTAAGAATTTAGGTAAAATAATTTTGGAGGGGGAATTTAATACCTACATGGAAAAATTTCTCATTGAAGACTATCTCGCTTTCAAGAAGACAATTTGAAAGCTTATTTACCCCTAGAACTCTCAGATAGACTCCCTTAGGAATTTTATACAACTTAGTATACACCTTTAAGTCTAATTCTGTTATAGTAGAGGTAAATCTATTCGCCTCAAACTATGCTATGTCTCGTCTCACCAAAATAAGAGAATTAACAAGGATGATAGCTTATCCCTCGCCAGAGTTATTTTCTCCAAAAACCATTTTCTGTTTTTCCCAAAAAAAAAAAGATAGTTAAAGGCCATTTCAGGATCATCAACAACTTATGGGGGTAGGCCTAAAAGTTTTTAAACTTAAGAAAAAATCTATCAATTTCCTTAACCAATCAATTATGCTCTACGAAATCGACCACAAGTAAATGAAAGAGAGAAAATGAGACTTACAGTTAATGGTTGATGGTTGCTGGAAAGAGGAACTTGAAAAAATTGACAAAGATTTGAAATCGTGTTATTGTTGCTTTACTGCTGTTGAAGTTATTTGCAAAGGAAAAATGATGGCAAAAAGGTAAAGAAAGAAGTAAAAAGGTAAAAGGTGAAGTACTTAAAAGAGTGAAGGAACCCCAACCATCGATGGTGGTTACAGATTAAGGGACAAGATGATGCCACATAAAAATAGAAGCTGAGGGGATATCTCTCATTTATGAAAAGGGAGCGACCATCATTAGGGATAGCAAAATCTTTGCGGGCCCGAGGCATCGTAATCCCTAGATCCAATCATCATTTGTCACATGTTAAAAATGAATGGACTTCAAGTTGAGCATTTAAGTAGGACGAATAGACACGTCTTTTGAAGTTAATATTCTTAGTTTTTGTCGAAAAGCAATTATTTTTAACTTAAACTACAGGGCTTGATGTTGGGTATATAGCTAAGCTTACTTAAGGCCCAAAAGGTTGCAAGCCTAGAATGACTCTACATGAATAAATAAGTAACACTCCGAGACCCATCACCATTAGAGAAGAACTTCTTCGAATGGCAAAGAGAAGCTAAGCTCTTTCAGGAGCCGAGACTTTTCAAAAGCAGTTAGGAGGACTCAAGCTACACCTTGTAAAAGTTTTGGTCATAACTTATAAATGTCTCGGCTATAACTTTTGGGAGCCTCGGTCACAGCTTATAAGAGTCTTAAACATACAACACCTGAACTCATTTCAAATGGATAAAGGAGTTTCAAACAAAGGTTCCCAAGACCTCTCAACACTTACATGTTTATGAATGATTCATTTCCTTTCCATATCTTTCCCAGATTATTCTCTGTAGAAAATCGGTAGTCATTATTCAGCCATGATTTCTAGGAATTTTATTAGCTAATAAATCAATTGTTTTATTAGCTAATTAGGTTCCTTGATTTTAGGAGATTTGGATAGCATGTTACCTAATCTTTTTAGTTAACTACTTCCTATTTTATAAGTTTTTATTTTAGTAAGAGTTGATTATAGTTGGTAGTTCATATGTTTTCCTTATTAATAGATGATATTTCTCATCTATTTAAGGATTTGTAATCTATGTTTTAGAATAAGTGAAAATTCATTCTCTTCCTTCATTTTTCACATTCTCCAACGAGAATTTTTACCAATTATGACTTCTTACATAATAAGGATCCTATGGATATGCTTCATGCAAAAGGCACGTGATCCCTCAAAATCTGAAAGCTAATGCTTATCCAATGGAATCTCTATGATCCTCTCGCATAGAGATGCTTGTTTCTAGATTCCATAGAATTATACCATATTTAAGGAACATAAACACTTATAAAAGGAAACTAGCTACAAGTAGGTACAACTACTGAAACTTTGGCTAAAAGAACTAAAACTCTTTTATACGTTTCCTAAAAAAAAACCCAAATTTAAGCATTGGAAGATTTTCGCTAGACAATCGGCTTTTACCCCTGAGGTTCTTTGTTATGGTTGTAGGTTAGAGAAACGTTTAAGGAAAAAGATCGTTGCTAATGCGTAAGATTTATAGAAGAGATTTTTACTGCATCAACATATATCTTCCTAAGAAACTTCAAGTCGTCAAAAGTTTGGGAGGATCGATACCAGTCTATCTTCTATGGATTACTATTTTTCTAGAAAAAAAAAGGTGGATAAAGACCACTCATCCTCAAGCGCATAGTAGAGGCTACACCTGTAGATCTCTTATTCTCCTCAGGTTCATTGTCCTCAGATTCTATAGCAAAATGTTTATCTCCAGAAATCTCACCTACACTCTTGGTTTGCTCATCATCATCTTTAAAGTCACCAAGATTGACAAATTTAATGAAATATTAATATATAAACCAAGGGTGTGGGTGAATTGAGTTTTTAAGCTTAATTTGACAACTTTAAGATTTTCTTCAATTTAACTATACAATCAAATATAAACTTCAAAAATAAAGAGAGTAATGAAAGAGATTGAACACCTTGGATTTATAGTGGTTCGGCACAATCTTGTCTATGTCCACTCCTTCAAGCTCCTTTTAAAGCTTCTACTATCAACAAGTATTGAAATCCTAAGACTCAATTTACAACCTAGGAGATTTTTTATACTCCTTCAAATCTTACAAGTGATTCTTTCTCAATCACTTACCTTCACTCAACCCAAGTAAAAAACAAGCATTGATACCCCAAGACTCAATCTTACAATACCCAAGTGAAAGAACACTTCTTTCACTATTTTACAAGAAAGAATATATGATAAAAATGAATTAAATCTTCAAATGATTCTCCAACAAGTGAGAATATTACAAATAGAAGAATAAGGTGTGTGAAATTTGTTTCTAGCACTTTGTAAGCTCAAAATTTTATTTGAAACTTGAAAGATGTTTGTAAGAATTTAAATTTGATAGAAAAATGTTCAGAACAACTTATGAATGAGAGTATGACTTGTATTTATAGTTAGGGTACGAAAACTAGCCATTAAACTCATAAAAATTCAAGTTTCGGAGGCGAATGGTTGATCTTTTCCCAAAACTAGTCTACCGGTTCTAGAAAACTATTTAACAGTTAGGGAATAGTGCATGCAACCGGTCGACCGATTGCATGAACAGGTTGACCAGTTCCTCTGGCATGCTTGGTTTTTATAATTTTTAAAATCTTGTAATTTGATTCCTAAAAATCTTGCAGTTTGGTCTCTTTTTTTAGTTTTTAAAAATACAATTAAATCCATATTCTATATTTCAAAAGTATGTCTTTTAATGCATTTTGTAAGTATTAAAAGTATAATTTTTCACAAAATAATTGAGCCTACAAACATACTACGCTTACACACATATAAACTTATTTTCTAAGATTTAAAGATAAATACCTTTAGCTTGTATATTGATTCTTTAATTTGAGCCTTTGTTGCTTCCTTATTCATTTGTTTGATTGAATTAACATATTTGTCATTATCAAAATATGAGAATATGAGTTTATGTGACATAAAGTCAACATTTAGTGGTTTTAGGTAGAGGGTTTGCTCAGTTTTTCAAGTACTTAAGGAGAGAAGGGTTCTTAGGAAGGAAAACCAAGAAAGGAAGAAATACCAACCTAAACAACAATAAAACGATAGAATGGGTGTAAAAAGGATGCATGACCAATCAAAAATGCAGAAATCGAAGTAGAAGCATACTAAAATATAAGGTTTTGAAGATTTATCTCATTAGAAATGACGACTTATCTCTCTAAAAATGAAGTAAATGGAAAAAGTGAAGAGGAGAGAGAAATTTTTTGGTTTTATACTTAGCCGAGGAAGGCTGAATTTGAGCCGTTCAGTTTTTGATGGTCAGGATGCTGCTACATGTCTTGAGTTTGTTAGTTGAAGTGACATTACCAGCCATAATTGCGTGCAGAAAGACAGAAGGACAACACAATAATTAATGCAGCCTCCGCTTTTATGCACATTTTCAAAATTTGAAAATGTCATTTGAAGTGACGCGACTCTACAGTTACTGATGATAGAATGCTTAGGGAAAATCACAAAATAATTTAAATATGTATTTGTTGAAGACATGAAAAAATGAGGTCATCCACCAAGGACTGATTTGCAATAAAATAACAAAATAATTGCAAGAGAAATACACATTATGAAAAAGTTTTAATGAAATTCTATTTGGTGAAAAAGAAAATTTACAGAGAAAGATAAAATAAAGAAAAAATCTTTATTTCTTGAATTATTTCTTGATTCATTGAAAACTTGGTTATATTCCAATATTTATACAACAATATAGATTTTGTTTAGAAGTTTATTCAGTTTTGCACAGACGTAACAGATTCAGCTAACCATCTAAATTAATTACAAACTAACAGTTGGTTGCCTTAACAGTCTAACTAATTGACTTTACAACATGCAATGAATAACCAACTTTATTCATAGAATGTCCAACTCAGCAAAACATTTCCATATCAGTTCATCTCAGCACAGCAAGCAGCTTAGCTTAGCATGCCAAGTAGCTCAGCTTAACATGACAAACAGCTCTGTTTAGCACTTCAGTTAGCAAGTAGCTCACCTCAGAATATATTTTATCATCGCCCTTCAAGCTAAAGGTCGTGGAAGAACTTGAAGCTTGGTACGAAGAAATGACAATTGAGAATAAGGTAAAGCTTTTGTTAAGATATCAACAACCTGATAAGAACTAGGAACATAACGAACATCTAGTTCCTTTTTAAGCATTTTATCACAAACATAATGAATATACAACTCGATGTGTTTGGTACGGGCATGAAAGACAAGATTTTGAGCTAGTGCAGTAATACTTTGATTGTCACACCAGAGAATATGAGTAGCAAAAGAATGTATACGCAACTCATGAAGTAAAGAGAGTAGCTATAAAATTTCATAACTTGCAGTAGCTAGTGCACGATACTCAGACTCAATGCTAGATCAAGAAACCACCTGTTACTTTTTTAAAGACCAAGATATAAGATTTCTAGCAAAGTAAATTGCATACCCTCCAATTGATTTGCGATCATATAAGTCAAAAGCACAATCAGCATCAGAAAATGCTTCGATTATCGGTTTCCCACCTTATATAAACTATAAACCATAGAATGAAGTGGCCTGTGAATACCTTAAGACTTTCTTACCTGCTTGCCAATGTTAAGTAGTAGGAGAAGCCAAGAACTGACTTAATTTATTCACTGAAAATGCAATGTCAGGCTTGGTTAAGGTTACATACGGCAAGCCACCTATAATACTTCTATAAAAAGATACATCAGGAAGAAAATATCTACCAAGTTTAGTCAACTTAACAGTAGAAGTCATTGGATATCACAACTTTTGCATTCTGCCATGTTAGCCCGAGATTAAAGCTCTTTTATATTTTTTGTTTGTGAGTAACCTCTATCCTAAGAAAAAATCCAAAATTACGAAGATCTTTAAGAGCATAAGTTTGACTAAGATAAAGAATGAAAGACTCAGTTAAGGATTTTGATGGGCTTGTAACTAAAATATCATCAATATATATTAAAACTAGAAACACAGAATTAGATGTATGTTTGATGAAAAGAGAGGTGTCAACTTTGGAATTCATAAATCCCTAGTGCAGTAAAGTTATTTTAAGCTTATCATACTAAGTTCTTGAGGCTTGTTTAAGTTCATAAAGAGCATTGTTTAGCTTGCATAGATGATTAAGAAACAGTTGATCAACAAAACCCTCAGGTTGATTCACATACACTGCTTCATTTAGACCACCATTAATAAATGCATTATTTATGTCAACCTGTCTTATAGCTCAACCATTCATTACAGCAATGGTTAGGACAACTCTAACAGAAGATTCCTTAACAACATGACTATAAGTGTCAAAAAGATCCACCTCTAGTGTTTTATGGAAACCTTTTGGAACTAATCTAGCTTTATGCTTAAATATAGTGTCATCTAAGTTGTATTTAGTTCTGAAAACCCACTTATTACCAACAATTTTGTATTAAGAAGAGTAGGGTACCAAATCCCAGTTGTTGTTCCTTTACAAAGCATTAAAATCCTCTTACATAGTTGATTTCCTTATAGGAATGCATAGAGCTTGTTTGATAGTCTTCAGCTCAACAGAAAAAGCAACAGTAGTGTATGCTTTTGGTTTGAAAATACCATGTTTAAACTTTGTAATCATGGGATGAATATTATGTTGTAAAGACTCATTTGAAAAAGGCTGATCAAGCTACTGACATTGTAAAGGAAATGATACAAAATGTACATGATCTACTGATGTTAAGGTTGTGTTATTTGGACAAGTGAAGATTGATAGGGGAGTAACATCTGAAAAGAAATTCTGTGAATGCTGTTGAATGGGAGGAATAATAAAAGAGAGACAAGGAAAAGAAGATATTGTAGATAAAGATGAATGTGAAAACAATGAATTGTAAGGAAATAAAAGTTCATCAAAAACAGCATGTTTAGCAATATAGATTTTCCTTGAAGGATATAAACATTTATAGCCTTTATGAAAAGAACTATAACCAAGAAACACACACTTTGAAGATAAAAAAAAATTCAGCTTATGTTTGTTGTAGCTTTTGAGGTAGTGAAAACAGGCACAACCAAAAACCCTCATCATAGAATAGTCTGGTGAATGATTAAATAGCTTCTGAAAAGGACTAATGTCATTTAATACTAAAGTTGAGAGTCTATTGATAAAATGAGTCCCACTAGAAACAAAGTGGCAATGATGTATGAGAGAGTAAGGTTAAGCTCATATCAACTATTGTTCTATGTTTGCTTTCAACAACACCATTTTGGTGATGTGTATGGGGACAAGGAAATTTGTGTTGGATGTCATTTTCTCTAAGAAATGATGAGAAAATAGTAAATTCACCACTTGAGTCAAATTGTAGTGCTTGAATAAAACAACTGAATTATTTTTTTACTAATAACTTAAAGTGTTTAAAAGTATTAAGGGCTTTAGACTTTACTTTTAAAGGAAAAATCCAATTATATTTGTTGTAATCATCCATAAGATTGAAACAGTAGCAACAACCATCAATTGAAACTGTGGCTGAAATTCCAACAAATCAACATAAATCAATTCTAAAAGTTTTTGACTCTTAGTATTAGATTTGCCAAAGTAAAGTCTATGACTTTTGCCATATTAACATGCATCACAAAATTGAGGAAGAGAACCTTTATTTATATAACAAGAAGTATTATATTGTTGTAATATCATTTTTAGAACTCTTGAATTTGGATGACCAAACCTTCGATGCAATGTATCAATTGAATAAGCCATTAACAAACTTGAACTGATATAAACTTGTTTTAAAGACTTTAAAGAATTAGGACAACAAGAAAAACCTGTGTTTACACATTTAGTACAAAAAGAGTTATTAAGATTTGAGAAGATAACATTGAAGTGAGAGCTAAGCTTTTATCATTGGAATGCTGATGGTTTGAGGAAGACTTTAATAACAGCTTATACAGTCCTCTCGACGCCACTCCCTTCAGCAGCATATTCTTCTTTTTCTTGTTCTTAATAAAACATAAATTGCCAGAGAATTCAATTGTTATATCATTGTCAGTAGTTAATCTTGATATACTTAGCAAATTCTTAGTTATTTTGGGCACATACAACATGTTTTTCAATTGAATTGAAACTGATGAATTTAAGGATTTTGATCTTTTTTGAAACATAGCATAGCTGAACCTATATGTGTTATAGTTAATCCTTCACCATTACCAACAAATAACTTTTCTATTCCAGTGAACTCGCTTTGTATACACATGTTTATGAGATTATTGGTGAGGTGGTGAGTTATACCACTATCTAGATACTACCCCTCATCAGCTGTTCCTTCATCCTGAGCATTACTAAGGTAAGTTGACTTGTAGATTAATTTACAGCCTTGTTGAATGCTTGAGTTTAAGATTGACTTTGTTGTTGTTGTGTATTGCCATAAAGTTGAACTACATACTCTTTATTGAATTTGTGAAAACATATATTTGCAGTATGTCCACTCTTATTACAAATTTAACAAATTGGCTTTGAATTTTCTCTTCTTCCAAACCAAGTTCTTCCTCCCTGAGCAACACCTCTGCCTCTTTGATTTCTTTTTCCTATTCCTTCACCGTTGAACGCATATTATCCATTTCCTTTCTTTTGATTGTTTTTTGCTTGTGAATAATTTGTGGCAAAATGACCTTGAATAGTTACAACATTGCTTGAATTTTGTTGAAGAATTTTACACTTATATGTTATTAAGATTGAGTAGACTTTATATATACTTAATGATTCATTTCTGCTTATGATATTTACTACCACATTATCATACTCTTGTCCCAAACCACCAAGCAAATAAAGCATAAATTCATCATCATTCAAGGGAGTACCAACAGCAATCAGATGATCAAATATATTTTTCATTTTAACAAAATAATCATCCCTTAACAGACCTTCTTTCTTTATGGTTTTAAGTTGAAAACAAGTTGTAGTGCTTGAGCTTTTGATTGAGAACTAAATTGTCTTAAAAGTGCTTTATAAACTTTAATTGAAGTCTTGCATCCAATCACCAATCCAATTATTGATTCTTTCATCAAAGACATTAACCATCTAAGAAGTAATTGATCTTGTCTCTTTCAAATGATATAATCTGGATTTTCTACAACAGATCCCTCACTTACAGCGATCTGAACTGTGGTGGACATACTTAATCTTCACTAATAAAATTTTCCAATTCATTTCCCTTAATTAAAGGAAGAACTTGAAACTTCCATGCTAGATAATTTGTTCCATCAAGTTTGATTGGAACTACAAATGGAAAAGATGTATTTAAAATGGCTGTGGAAAGAGAAAGATTAGCACTTACCATCGTGGCTCTGATATCATGAAAGAGTTTTAATGAAACGTTGTTTGGTGATAAAGAAAAGGTACAATGAAAGATAAAATGAAGAAGAAATCTTTATTTCTTGAATTATTTCTTCATTCATTGAAAACCTGAATATATTCCAGTATTTATACAAGAGTATAGATTTAGTCTAAAAGTTTATTAAGTTTTGCATAGACATAACAAATTCAACTAACCATCTAAACTAATTACAAACTAGTAATTGGTTGCCTTAACAGTCTAACTAACTGACTTTACAACTTAGTAGTGAATAACCAACTTTATCCATAGAATGTCCAGCTTAGCAAAGCATTTTCATATTAGTTCATCTTAGCACAGCAAGCAATTCAGCTCAAAACGGCAAGCAGCTCTACTCAATACTTCAATCAGCAAGTAACTCTGCTTAGTACTTCAATTAGCAAGTAGCTCAGCTCAGAACATATCTTATCGCATGAGGATATATATAAGAGGAGGAAAATTAATTTCTTAGTTTCTAACACCAGACTCGAAACTCGATGATACTGAAAACATGGGGACTTCTATCGTGTCATGATATTCCCTATCAGCCAAGTCATCCCCAGATCAACTGAAATTGTCTACATAGGCATACTAATTTTCTCCTCATCACCAGTCCTCATTGGTGTCATTCTTATCCTTGACAAGTCACCTTTAGAATGAGATTAGTTCGGATCAGGTAACTTATGAAAGAGATCAGTATATCTAGACCGAGGATAATTCAGCCTGTGCTTAAATTATAACACCTAAAATCGAACATCATCTCATTACAAAGAAAGAACCAGAGGATCGAGAATAAATTAAGTTGTCCTCGGGTGAGGAAAACTAGTTCAATGGGGTTTCATCACTTGAATTAAAGTTCTAGTAAGACTCTTTATCAATTAGATTCTTAATCTTACCTAAAAAGGATTAGGAATGTAAGACTTAGTAGAATTCTTAAGTAAGGCAAATAAATTATTCCTATTAAAATACAAATTTCTTAAGAGTTCTATTTCATCTAAATAAGAAGATATTTAGGGCCTATAAATAAAGGCCAAAACAGAAGTAAAGAGACCCAAAATTCTTCCGATAAATTAGTTGTTATTATGTCGAAAAGTATTGAGAAAAGCTGCATAAAAGAAAACTAGTGCTTTTATTGTTGTCATCATTTTCCAAAAACCTTATAAACACCCATCTTAATAAAATATAGTTCTTTACTACTTAGATATTGGAGATTTATCGTTGGAACATCAGAGAAAAGTAAAAACAATTCGACTCTATGAGGTTATCAAGCCCAAGGACATGGATTTCAAAACCTCATAAACACCCGCCTTAATAAATATAGTTCTTTATTGACTTAGGTATCGAAGATTTATCGCTGGAACATCAGAAAAGTAAAAATAATTCGACTCTAGGAGATTCTCAAACCCAAGGACATAGATTTCAGTAGATTTGTTCCTATAAAAAAAAAATCACATGATGACATCTTACAGACAAAAATTAGGTATCAACAAGTTTTATTATTATTTTTAACAAAATATTACACTTTTACATTAAAAATTACAAGTAGGCTTTTTTCTCACAATAAGAAATTGCAGCAGCCATTCTACTTGACAAAATTGGCGTGCATGTGAGAAGGTACGTACAACATGAATTAATAAATAGAAAATATTCCATTTATTTGTTGACAATTTATAAAAGACACTAAAACACGTAAAAGGATAAAGTCTATGTTCTCTAAATTGAACAAAGAAAGAGGTATGCAATAGCAGCCATTGGCCTATTCTCCACCATTCTTTCAATTAAATAGAATAAAATAGTACCTAGGAATACCCACTCCGAATTTTTTTATTTCTGTCTCTACTGACTTTGAGGTTTTAGAGAGTCCAATGTCAACAATTGGACTGTCAGCACAATTTGGACTAGAGAAACTTAGAAATACCAATGGCTAGCTTGAAAAAATTGATAAACACAACTCTTCAATCATATACATATATATATGAAGTCAATCATTCACAGTACACTCATTAACACACATGAGAATTTCTATTTCTGTCTCAAGTAACAAACAAGGCTTTCAGCTTTCTTGAAATAACCCAACTCTAGAATTTCAATTTCTATTTGAAGCAACAAGGCTCACAGATTTTTTGAATCTTGTAATGGAGGTTTCACCAATGAGACATTTTACAAGAGAGAAAACAAGAAAAACTAGAAGAAGGGTAAGGAAGTTGAAGATTGGAATCACTTGGAATGCCATCAAAAAAGCAATTTTAAGCACATTCAAACGGCATTCTCTTCATCTACGCTCTGCATCGAGCATCAAACAACTCTCCAACACCGGCCGCGTTCATCATCAAGAGCTAACCATTAAGCCTCTCCGGCAAGCAAATACACTGAAAAGGGCTTCTGGTGATTCCACCAAAACGTTAGACATCTACTTCTTGTGCCATATACAGCTTCTGATTTTATCGACAACGGCAATCACATGACTCCAACAAAATCCCCCAAAGAAAATATTTGGACAAGATGGAAAGAGCTTCACGGTTTGGAGAACTGGGATGGTCTTCTTAATCCACTCCATCCCTGGCTTCGAAGAGAAATAATCAATTATGGAGAATTTGTAGAAGCTACTTACGATGCCTTCGACTTCGATCCCTTATCGGAGTTCTGCGGAAGTAGCAGATACAACCAGCATAAGATTTTCGAAGAATTAGGCCTCGTTGATCATGGTTACAAGGTCACCAAGTACATTTATGCCATGTCTCAAGTCGACATGCCTAAATGGTTTGAGACATCGAAGCTGGGATGTACTCGGAGTAAAGATTCCAATTGGATGGGATTTGTTGCTGTGAGCAATGACAAAGAATCCCAAAGAATTGGAAGGAGAGACATTGTTGTGGCATGGCAGGGCACGGTGGCGCCAACCGAGTGGTTCACTGACTTAAAGGCAAAACTAGAGCATTTCGGAGGCAAAAATGTTAAAGTTCAACATGGGTTCCACAGCATTTACACATCCAAGGATGAGAATACAAGATACAAGTGCTTCAGAGCGAGTCATGGAAGAACTGAAAAGGCTGGTGAAATATTTTCAAGGAAGAGGTGAAGAAGTAAGCTTAACTCTCACTGGCCATAGGCTGGGTGGTGCATTGGCTCTCCTTAATGCATACGAAGCTGCAACTTCGATTCCTGGTGTTTTCATTAGTGTCATTTCTTTTGGAGCACCGAGGGTTGGCAATTTAGCTTTCTAGGAGAAGCTCAACGAATTGGGAGTCAAGACATTACGTGTTGTTACCAAGCAAGATATAGTCCCGAAACTTCCTGGACTTCTTTTCAACAAAATTCTTAACAAGCTAAACCCGATTACTTAAAGATTGAATTGGGTTTACAGGCACGTAGGGACACAACTGAAGCTTGATAAGCGTACGTCACCGTATTTGAAAGATGACACTGATCTTTCAGGGTGTCATAATTTGGAACTTTTTCTTTATCTTCAGCGAGAAATCGAAGTTTCGATGGAATGCAAGAAGGGATCTCGCATTGGTGAATAAGAGTAGTGATATGCTGATAGAGGAGCTGAGAATCCCTGAGTTTTGGTACCAACTGCCACACAAGGGGCTTGTGTTGAACAAGTTTAGAAGATGGGTGAAACCTGGAAGATAACCTGAAGACATTCCTTCTCCATTTGGCACTGAAGGATCTAATCATTTGCTACCAACACAGAGTACGAGTATCTGAAATTATAGGCTTCTTTTTTATCGTGTATAGCTTCTAATTTGAAACCGATTTTGTATTTGAGTTCATTCCACATGGATTTATAATTTGATCTCATTGAGGATTTGCCCTTGTACTCAAATCAAAAACTAATTTTGCTTATGTTTAACATAAGGCTTCTAAAAAGTTTGTGTATTGATACTGTTTTCGAAGATATCATTTCGCTATAACATAATTGCAAAACACATTTATGAAATTGAAATAAAACTGGTAAACAACAAAGTTATTACATGTATTGTAACTCTCATAAGAAATGGTTGGGCAGAAATTGTTGACAATCTCACGACTGGCCAAACAGATAACAGAAAGTGTCTCAGTGTACGAGTTGGGTGTGGGGAATCAAAACTATCGACCCAACATTGATTTTTATAGGGCCTGATTTCTGTATCAATTTTGAAGAGACTCAATCGTACAAACAAATGACCTTATATCAAGTCACCAGAAACCAAAGTTCTTCATTGCACGAAAAAGCTAAAATTACAGATGCCAAACCATACAAGCAGGAAACTGCCAACAAAGATCTAGAAACACAAATTATGTTACAGAAAACCCTCTAGCAACAGGATTCCTACACGAATATCAACAAAGAATCAAAGTTTCAAACAGGTTCAGATATGAGACTATAAATACCACAAAGATTAAAGGAACTGCACAAATATACACAATCATACAAATGATCCTGACCGTGAAGCTTGTGATAAAGCATCTTCATACTGATCATCATCAAGCTTCTCCAAGCTCAAGCTTAATGGGATGTAAGATCTGAAGACATGCTCCATATTAGGCGTTTCCTTCAATTCACGGCAAGCCACTTCAAGAGCAGTGTGACAGAAAGATTTATAGAATTTCTTATTACAGACATAGACAAAGAGCAAGGACAGTATAGGAAGTGGAACTAGGAGTGGAAAGTACAAGAATTTCTTCGACCCAATGAAACCAACCGTGGTAACCTGATACAATAGCAGGGCAGCAACAAGACGGACAAAGATGTGAGGCCACATCCTTCCATAGCTCTCATATGATGGAACATAAACTTTGAGTGCCTGTAGTTAATAACAAAACTCATAAACAAGAAGTTATCATGGATAGAAAAACAATTACACTTTCAGTGTTATTTTGTTTAGATAGGTAAAGCATTTGTATCGTTAAGAAGTTATACCATTCTTAATGAACATCTTGACGAAAAAAAAAGAGTTAGAAACAAGTATTCTGCTTTGTTCTCTTTTCTAACAAAGAAAGTTATCAAGAGAAAAAGAATCCCAAGAAACCCGAGTGTTAACCAACATAGGGGAGGAAAACCTAGAGTACCTCATTTTTCTTGTATCAAGGAAAGACAATAAGAATTCAAGTTCATACCCAAAACAATAAATAATAATAAGAGCATGGCAATTACCTGATTCCTAAGGATAAGCCATCCGAGGGCAAAGTACACAACACCAAATGGGATAATCAGAGGAGATATGACAGAGTAGCAAAGGACAATTGTGACAATAAGCATATCACCAGGAACTCTAGTTCCATAGCCAAGATCTCCAGGAAACCAAGCTTCTTTTCGCTCAGCTTCAGTCTTGCAAAGATACTTCCTCTTTAGATGATATATGATCAGAGGAACTATTCGAGATAACTCGAGCCCATAGCCAACAAAGAATCTGAGATCCGATCACATATTTTAATATCAAAAGGAAAAGGAAAAGAAAAAGAAAAAAAGAAAACAGCTCAAAATTAAAGTACACAAGGGCGAGCTGAGAAAGTAAGAATAAAACAATGATATGAAGTTTAATCTTACTTCAGAGCCACAAATGTGAGGAAGAAAGTTGCATTTCCAGGGAGGCTATTTGCCAGTAAGGTAACAATAGAGTTTGGATTTTTCTCGATGGACTTGAATGTACTGAACAATGTTCCACCCACTGTGACTCCAATAAAAACATTCAATATGGTGAAATAGAAATATTTCCCAGAGGCAGCCCTTACTGCATGGCTCTCTGAAGGAATCCCCTCAACCTTGGATAGGAACAGAAGAAGCTTTGGTAACAAAGCCAAAAACACTATGAGTGCAATTTGGGGGAGGTAGGCTTCCAACACTGTCTTAACCGCAGCTATATTTATAACTGGCTTTAAAAATGGAAGAAGTTTCTTGAGATTATCCAGGGTTGTCAATGCAGAAATAAGCCCAATTGGAATCATGTAAAACAAAATGGTCAGAGCCACAATGACATAAACCACATACTGCCGTATTATCCTCTCAAAAAACTTCATTTTAAAGTTAGTCCATATTAGTTCACGGGATTCAGGTGCATCGATGACAGTCCATGTGTCAACCAATTGGGCATGAAGACTCTGAGCTGCAGAGGCTGCATCAACCCTACTGGAGAAGAAGACCAGAGCAGCACCTAGTTGCTTCTCTCTTAGAGTGACCTTTTGTTCTGCTTCCAGTTTTGGGATCAATTCATTGATCTTTTCATTATAGTATTCTATTGCATCTACTGTTTTACCAACAAGACCAAGGCAGCCAGTTTTGACAGTTGGTCTTGTTCCCTCTGGCTTGCCAGTTTGTTTCGACTCTGCATATACCGCTTCAGCACGTGCAAGCTTCTTTTTGTACCCTTCCAACTCTTCATAAATTTTGTTAACCTATGCAAACACAGTATATATAAAGCACCACCAATATAAAACATAGCACAGGCCACATGATATAGGGAGACAATCACCCCATCAATTGATCAATCTTTTTTTCAATTATTTTTGGCAATTAGAATACATGTTCCTTGAAAAATACAATAATACTACAACTTTAAATACAAGATTATCAATTTATAATCCTGAAGACTAATAAACAATTAGAAAGAGGTTGAAATCAAAATATCAACAGAAAAAGATATGAAAGAATTAGAAAACAAAAGAATATAACTAAAATATATTTCTTGAACAAGAAGAATAATGTGCCAATGAAAAGAGTAAGGGGAGGAACAATGACAAGAACCAGCCAATTAGTACATACCTTTTTGTTGTCAGTGACCACCATCGATCTATAAAATGTATCGGGATAGACAGATTTAAAGTAAGAATCAACCTGTTCCTTTCGGGATTGACCTTTAGGAAGAGCAGGCAAATCCCTTACTAGAACAGCAAATTGCTGTGGTCTCACTTCAGGGGACATTAGGGCCTCAGCTCTCAGCTCAGAAACATGTTTGTATGCTTTATACAACAGGTAATAGGTAACGAAAGAAACCCAATAGGAAGCTATCAGGAACGCCCACAACCTAGGACTCTTCTCCTGTACAAAATAAACAAGCTTATCGATAAAGTTGCACTTGGAAGATTCCATTTTAATTTGCAATGCAAATATTCTTATTGCTATAAAATGACCATAGCAACTTTGCGACGAGCTCCTATAAATCATGACAGAGTAACAAAGAGAAGAAAACCAATTCATTCAAAGTTCACGGCAGGTTGTATCACTTACTTCGACATTTCCCATAGATAACTTGTCAAGATCACTGAAAGTCACTTGGCCTGTAGAGTTTGTGGCTGATGACTTTATGCTATCATCAGTCGCAGCAATGGGCAGAAGAAGTGGTAGCAGAATAATGCCGGATAACACCAGTATTCCCAACACTGACACATCAAATAGGAAAATTAAAATGCTGAACATTTGAATATCTATCTTCTCAAAACTCCATATATTTAGGCCAAGCGGTGCAATAATAAAATTTATAATACAAAAAGCTTGAACTACTACAAAAAGCTTGAACTACTACAAAAAGCTTGAACTACTACAAAAAGCTTGTCCAAAAGTGAGGAATTAAACATTCATCACAGTCTGATTAATTCCAACCTAAAATTTGGAACAACAATTGAAAATTTTCTAGTCGAACTAATAATAATTTTCATCATCAATAAGAGATCACTCAATTTTCATTCAGCCTAGACATCAAAAAATGTGTTCTGTTACTATGTTTTATGTCTGAGGGCAACATTCACTACAAAATATTTTGTAATTGAAGTCACTTCACACTCCAGAATGTGAGCCTATAAGTACAACCGAGCCTACACCTAAAAACATCCAAAAAAATGCATAGATTTCTCACTTCTATTGCTAAGCAGAATAATTAGTGAAAAAAAATCTTGAAAAGAAATGCATTTCCGCATAAAAATCTTCTGAAGATTTTATGTCATAGACTATGCATAACATGTTTCTGTAACCAACCAGTTGCACAAATTATTCACATACACCTAAAGATGAAAGGCACTAAACATATTAAGAAGCTTGTGCAAGAAAAAAAATTACCTACTTTTGCACAATTAATTATAGAATTAATGAAGTACATCATAAAACTGAAGCAACAAAAAGTGTTTAAAATTAAAATAAATAAATAAAGAGAGAGATTTGGAGAATGGATATCAAATTCATCAAAAGTGAGACATGAATTAATTACAATTTGGAAACAAGTACAAACTAACAAAAAAAAAAAAAAACAATCACAAACTCAAAATTACTCCAAATAAATCAAAGCAACAAACAGACAACTCTCAAATCAATTCCTCAAAAGAAGCAAGAACCAGAATCCACTTAAACGAAACCACAAACACAGATAGAGACAAAAATGAAAGAAAGGGAGAACAACAGAGACAAACCAGTGCTCATAAAAACGAAGTACACAGCAGTATCCAACCCAGACATGTTAATGACATCCTGCTCTGAAGAAGACATAACCTCCCTGATCCACGCAGTAGGGTTACGGGTCCTCGACACGCCTTCCCATGGATCCAAACCTTTCAAGATCCGGTTCGGATAATACACCACACTGTTCCCGGGTTTTCGTGACAGCCATGTGAAAAGAAGCATCAAAATCACAAATATCAAACAGGAAGTCCCTAAGGACGTCAAGAACGAATCGAAATTCATCTGGGTATGGTTGTTTCTCTATGGAAAATGCTAAAGCTTCTGTCTTTAGAGATTGTTATGTAGAAATAAAAAGAGCTAGAAACATATCCGTTAAAGGGTCATTGAAGGAGAGGATAAATGCAAACGTTAAGATTTTTGAAAGAGGAAAAGACTAAATAGAAATAAGATTAGTTGGTGGCTGATAAATGTTGCTATAAATGAGAAAAAGGCAGCGCCAAGCTGATTGCTTTAGCATTTGGATTTGAGGCAAAAAAATATCTGAGGATGATTAGGTGTTTGTGGGGTTGATTTCCATTTTTATTATTTTTGTTGGTTTCGATTTTGTTTTTTCACCTCTTTTCAGTTTCATTACTTTAATGCAGAGAGAGAGAGAGAGAGAGAGAGAGAGAGGGAGAGGGAGCGTATTTGAAGGGAGATGGTGACGTAGACAGGACAGGAAGGGAGGAGAGAGAAAAGGTGGTGGGGTTTAAAGATACTAAAGCTGTAACTACCATATTACCCTTGTCGACATTTTGTGTCGTGCTTGATTTGGCAATAAAACCAGATGGCTCTTTCTTATTGCCAATACTGCCCCGTACATTTATATCGCATTCTTCAATTTTTCAGTTATATATATATATATATACACACACACATATAACCCCACCCTAATAATATTAATATATAGATCAAACTAAGTATGGAAGAACCTAACTCGGCGTGAGACAATAATATGTATCATGCTTATCTATTATGTCACATACAATAATTATATGATACGATAAATTAAAATTACTAATTTTTTAGTTTAAAATTTTTGCATTCACGCCTAAGCAGAAATTATATATAAATTATAATATATGTATATGCTCAAAGTGCATCTACACCTTTATATAAATAAATATAATAGACTCCCTCCCATAAAAGCATTATTAATTTTATTTTTATTTGTAATCATGGTAAAATTTCAAGATTTACGTGTAATTTTTTAAAAAAATATATATAATACCAAGTAAATCCGAAGGGGTTAATTTTGTAAATTAAGATACAAATAAGGGTATCTTATCTACTAAAAAATTTCATGTGATTGTCAAAAGGCCACGTCAATTTATTCACTTTGCATCCGATTGTTGCCCCGACATCGATCAAAACAATCTAAACTTCACAAAACAACGGACACGTCAAGTCTCTTACATATCTTGTCGCACGAAACGGTGTCGTGTTAGTCCAACTATAGCAGAGCAAATGGATAATACCGTCCACCGTCCCGGGTTTAATGCAATTGAAAGTACGCCACGTGGCGCATAGGGATAAGATTTGTCTTTACTAGAGGAAACGTGGCGCGATCAAGCTGGTGCCGACAAACTGGAGGAGATATTACGCCCGTACAGATTGCAACCAGTGGGTCCCGCCAACCAATGTGGGGCCCCTAGATTTGTCTGCATC
This sequence comes from Cedrela odorata, assembly GCA_035584115.1. Classification (NCBI taxonomy): domain Eukaryota; kingdom Viridiplantae; phylum Streptophyta; class Magnoliopsida; order Sapindales; family Meliaceae; genus Cedrela; species Cedrela odorata. Next base: position 3,997,620 of record JAXCLQ010000004.1, read on the forward strand.
AAATCAGTTACTTTTAACGTATATGTCACCCCGGGGTAATGAAAAAGCACTGCTCAGGGAGTGACACGTGGAGAGGTTAAAGAATGGTTGTTAATGAAAGAGTAAGGACAAAAGTTTTGTGACCTCTTCAGTTGAGGTAGGACCCTGTTGGGAAGGGCCCACAATTGTTGTTTTTCTTTTTTTTAAAAAAAAAAAATACACAAATGTTGATTTCAAGCAGGTAATGGTTAACATATCAAAATTTATTACAAAATAGAAATATATTTTATTACGTAATAAAAAATTGACATTTATTTATTATATAATAATTTATTTACAATCTTAAAAATTATTTATTATATACGTCATTCAATATACAAATTTTGAGATGTTTACATACAACTATATATTATTAAACAATATATTAAATTTTATTAATTTAATATATAGATTATGTGATATTTTAGATGTATTTCAAAACTTTCTTGTGAAAGAAATACTAAAGACATCAACTATTCAATGACACTGTATGGATATGTTTTATTTATTATTATTAGTAGTAATTTGAAAATATGTGTATATAAAATAAAATTTTTATTAAACTTAAAGAGTATAAATAAATTGTGCCGCAGACTTTTCTCAGAGATTTTAAGGTTGCAAAATTATAGATTTTATGATTCAAAGTTTAAAAAAATTAAAATAAAATAGATATGTAGCAAGTATATTATAGTTGGTAGCCTTTTGGCAAATGCTTTACTTGAATAATAAGCGTCAAGCATGTGATGGAACCTAACTTTTGGTGAAGTAATTGAATAGACGAGGACTTGTTTTAACTTTAAAGTCAATCCAAATTAAAGCCAAGTTACATTATGCCAAAGGCAATAGCTTACAACTTTACTCTTTATTTTTTTATGCCAGCAAATACATACTTCGAAACTTGCATAAATGAGTGTTTACTAAATACTAATATTACTGCATTTTTTAGATTAAGCATAAACACAATAGTTACATAGCCTTGCTATATTTGAGTTACAGTGATATGAGTTAGAGAGGAGTAAAAGAAACAATTAAAAGTTATCAATTTAATGTAAACAGAGGGAGACAGAAGGGGGTAGATGAGAGAATTTTCTTGAATTGATATAAGTTTTTAGGAACTTCACCAACCTAAATTGATATTTCAAGTGTAATTAGCATATACAACAAAGTCAACATACTTCTACAATTTGCACTCTGTTCTACTCATGCCCAAAATGAAAGGGCCTAATTATCTGCTGCGACGAATACAATGAATGAGCAATCAGTATCCTCCAAAAACACAGGCTGAAACTCAACGCAGCCATCTCCAAAACCCCACTTCATGGATGAAAATTGGATACAAGGTGAAAGTCAGGCGGGGCATTGGAAAGAAGAGTGATGAATATGAGCAATTAGAGTTGCTTTTCATCTGAAGTTACAGCAATGAGCTTGGCCTCTTGACAATTTGTCCCAAAGGCAGATCATCTGTCTCGGGGATTGGTAATGTGCAGTGTAATAACCTTCCATGCATCCATATTGACAAAACTTCCAGCTATGAGAGTACTGGACAGCCGTGGAACTGTTAAATTGTTCAACCCACATTCCCATACTCACATCCTCCATCTTGAAGAGCTGCAACCAAAAAGAAACTAGTATATTTCAGCTGTCGATTGAACAGACAAAAAAAGGAGAGCATATCCAAATGCAAGGAAATAGGTATAACATTTGGTGTCACAAACCCTTAGGCTCTGATTTCCATGTTGAGAGACAATGAATTTTGCAATATCACTGGAAATTACATATCCAGGCCCATTCGCATATGGAGGGTATACTTCTTCTGGCCACTCCTGCAACATTAGACAACTATCTTTAAGATATTGGAAAAATAACACAATCTTAAACAGAATATCCCCTTTACATTGTACATAATCAAATAAAAACACAACCTAAACCCAAACAGTTACCATCTGGATCCAAAACCTAGAAAGCATCATATTATATCGCCTGCTGAAGTGAGGATAATTGACATTGGTGGTTCTAAAGGGAAGGAAAAAAACGATCCAGTGGGAACATAAAAACTTGGATACGTTAACTCCTCTCTACCTTGCATATGCTTCTGAGCTTAGATCTAATTCCATTTCATGAATTTTTAGCAAATCAAGTAGGGCGTTAGAAAATGGTGAAGGAAAAGAGCATTGAGGAAGAAAAGAGGCAAAGAATCAAATGATTCTAGAACGTACCTATTAGTTCTAAGAATACCCAGTGTATGATTAAGAAGCTACCAAATATTATTGAAAAGTGATTCAACTAATGCTAGAATTGTATCTAGTACAACCTAGAATGCCTCTTGTATTTAGAGAAAGCTCTAGCTGACCTTACATGGAAACTGATTTAAAGTAAAGCTAGATGCCTATGATGGATTAGCCAAATGGTCAGGCCTGTGGTTTGCTCCCACAAGGTCTGGGGGTTCAAATCACATCATGGGTACCTACAGGGTCAATGACCATTTCATGTTTCCCAACACAGGGTTTGGTGGGGGGCCCAGTTTCAAACTGGGTTTGCTAGGCAGGTTTGGGGATTTATGGGTTATCAGGAAAAAAAAAAAAAAAAAGGTTCAGTTAGTGCCCTGAAAACTGATAAAGCTTTGAGTACCCCGAAAACTGCCTCTAGCAGATCACAGCTTCTTGTAAATATAAAGGATGAGACAACTTCTGTTGCCTTGCAATATTGAGGCAAACCTTCTGATTTCTATATATATAACTTAAAGCTTGTTTCATCAATATTTTCTGATACAATTATGCCGATCATCCACGCTCATAGAGGACAGCAACATCAGTGAATCGAGCAATTTCATCATGGAGGATAACTGGTAAAGTCAAATTCGCATAAAAGCATGCAAAAATTGCATACCTCATAAGTGACGGCCCATTTTCCAGTTCGCAGGGGTCGATGTAAGAGGTTGAGATTGCCCATGTAAAGGGACCTCTTTGGAAATATGCCCTCAATTTCTTTCAAGACAGTGTCCACCCTGATAAATGTGTCATCATCACATTTCATGATGTAAGCAGCAGTCACATTCTGAACCTGCACGAGGGAATTTGGCTGCTTAACAACTACAAATCAAACTCAGCATAGTATATAACATAATAGTCCAGAATACAAGCGTATTAATGGCAATACTAAACAAAAAAACCTACAGAAGTTTTTTAAAAAAAGAAATGAAATGGATTCCAACATGCAGATTTACAATTTGACTCACCCCAAACTCGCAAATGGCGATGGTTTTCAGAACCACGAGCTCATAGCGGTCCATAAAAGGCAAAATAACAATGTCACCAAAGTAGTGAGCCTCCTTCTTCAACACAGCATTCACCTCCTTTCTCGGATTCTACAAGGTGATTTCACAAATGAGTAGGAAAACTAAAAAAGAATGCAAATATAATAAGAATCAGATAGTCATTGGAGAGCGTCAGAAAGGAAATTCTGCAAAGGAAAAAGACAAATTATAACAGTTGCTTAAGAATGTCATTCAAAATTCATCCAAGTGCTTAATAAAGATAGAAGAAAAGATCATACCAGTGCAACAAAGAAACGCACAACAACATTAGAAGACTTAATTGCCGGAGATTGCATCCAAGTTTTCCTAATTGCCATGCGCTCTGCAAAGTGATTAGTAGCAGAAAGAACTCCAATAAAAAGATGGATAGGACGATCAGGTAAAGGATCAGCTTTCCACTTTGATGACATTTCCAATACTCTTTGAAGGGAGAAACTTGGATGAGAGGCTGGAAGATTGGTAGCATAAACTGAGTGGATATCCAAATCTCCTATAATTGCTAGACCTGTTGCATCCTCAAGTGTAAATCCCTGAAGGCAGAGCAAAAAGAAAATCAGAAAGGCAATGTCTTGGTTCAATGCAACAAAAAGAAAAAAGGAAAAGAATAAGAGTTCATTATTATAAAAATAAAGTGAAAATTGAGAGATCATATTGAGAAGCCAAATTGAACACAGGATAGACCATTGTAATAAAGTGGCTATTAAGCAAACTCACAAAATCTACACATTTTCAGGAGTTGAGAAGACCAGAGGAAATACAGAGGATTCTAACAGAAATTCAACCATAATGATTGATAGGATAACAATAACATCCAAAAAGCAAATACTTTCTCATAATTAAAAATATTTTCCTAAAAGATCATAGATAGGGAACCTGTTATAGACAGAGAAAGCCCCAAAATAATGTGAACACTTTGACAAATACTGTTTTCCCTATCATGGACAACCATTAAGCAGTGAAACACTAGAAATGCAATTGTGCAACATATAGATCCCCATATGATTAAGACCCATAGAAAGAATTGTTTAACAGTTAACATCCCTTTCTCGTTGTCATGAACATACCGTCCGATAAGGAAATGAAGTCACATGCCGACCCCCAACATTAATATGATATCCTTCAACACCAGCTCGCAAGGTCAGGATAAACAATTGATCCTCTGCAAAAGGAAATGGCCAAGTAACTTCTGGTTTCTGCGCACGCCCAATGAATCTTTTGAACCAAGAGGCTGTTTTGGAGTCTTTTGAGTCTACAACATCATTCCGCATCCACTTTTCACATCTCACATTCCCATCAACTGCCAAATAGATCCATTATTAAACGATTAAACTTCAATTAGTATACGTTAGAGCTCAAAGGAAAACAAAGAAAAGAAACAAGTTAAACTACATCAGAAACAACTGCTTTCAGTGTCTAAGGAGCATACAGCTGTCACATTCCACAATAATGAAACACACACAGCATGTTCAGCAAGAATCAGTTTGTGTTAGAATTAGACCAAATATGAAAGAATAAATGTGAGCAACCCCTCAATTCAATCATGCCTATACATAGCATGCTTCAAAACATGCACACATCACCCCATTCTCCAGGAGCCCACCAACAATATATTCCGAGAAATTTATACTAAATGGACAATATGATTCGTTTTTATTAGCCCAAACAAGATAGAAAAATAAAGAAGTAATTTACCCTAGACTTGATATCTAGAATGGAATGATAACACTTGGGATAGATTTATAACTCAAGAAATAAATTTTCATTTCATAAGCTAAGTTCTTAAGCAGGTGGGTAGCATTTAACAAATTTTGAGGTACATCCAGGCCAAATTTGAATGAAAGTTGACCTAAACTTAATATGCAACCATAGCCTTAGTTACTGGTTACTACATTTGAAGAGAACATATCCATTTTTCTTTTCTTTTTTCTCTTTTTTTTTAATTTTAATTCAGCCATTTGATAGTAGGAAATCTTATGCCTCCCGGTCATGAGAAATCCATTAAAAAGATTCTTCTATCTTTTCCGTTCGAGCATTTAATAAACTTACATACGTATTTAGACCAAAGACAAACTAAGCACAATTAGTTTCATTCAAAATTGTAGTCTAAATTATTATTTTTAGTTTCCTTGTTACCCTTTTACGGCTGAAAAAATGAAAATAAATTCTCCCAAAGCTTTACACATATGTTAGAGTTGGTGAAACTTGCAAAAGGAAGCTAAGGGGAATTATAGTAACACCAAGATCGAACTTCTTTGAGCATGATAAATCTTACCAAGCATGTCATCATCTTTCTTAGATGGTAAACCATCACATCTTTGAGCAGTCCCCCATTGCATTCTATAGCATGTGTTGTGCTCAATGACTGGCCGATGACTCCAATCTCCTTTCAGTCGAGGATTCAAATGTAGAATCTTTGGTGGATCCTCCCCATCCACAGACTTCAATCCTTGCAATTCAACCATAAACTGGGATACCATGACCAAACCATCACCATTCTTCCTCCTTGCAAGCTGGGGCAGAAACTCCTGATGTGCATAATGAGGTGTTCCCACCACTGTAATAGAAGATCCAGCAGCAAGCCCACAAGGAAGAGACATTAATCTATCCCCATTTGCCAAATCTTCTCCACTCACGGATACCCAAGAAGGACAAGATTCAGGCTTTGCCTCATACACATCACTCAGAACAGTCTCCTTTGCATCAAACTTATCCACTTCCCCCCATGCCTTCAACCCTAATGTCCATGCCTCATCTGCCATTCTTTCAAGCACTGACAACTCACTAGTCCTATTTCTTCGCCTCATAATCTCACCCGTTATACGACCATATCGAAACTGAAGTGGCTTTATAGGTTCATTTTTTCCATTCTTCAAAAGTACCTGCCTAGGCATCAATGGCGCCTCTAGGTTTTCATTATCTTCTAACTTCCGGTGAAAAGTATCCTTATAAACAGAACTAAAGAGTGGTTTACTCAGATCTGAATCTCCATTATCTCCCACCATTTGCTCATCCAATCCAATATAATTATCATCTCCACTTAACATTGCCGCAATCTCTAAAAAATGTGGGAACTTAACTGCTATGAAAACCAAGTATAGTACGCCTATGCCCAACAACAAATGCGACAATTTAAACCTCCTAGCGCCACTACCAGGCTCACTTTTGATTCTCTTCATCTTGTAAAACGAACAAGAAAACAACCCAATAAACTTCACAACTCAAATTATCCTAAACACATTTCTTCAATCAATCAAAGAATATAAAAGAAGCAAAACAAAAAGTATCCCACACTTCAAAGTAAACCCAAAAGCAATGTATCAATACAGATCAATAACAACTCATAAAATGCGTTCAGCACTTAGAATCCGAAAGTCTAGAAGAGAGCTCAAACCTCGACAGAAAGTAAGAAATCGAGTTCAGTGATCAACTGAGATCACGACGTACTGCGTAAAAAACCCATAAAAATCTTCAACCCAAAACCCTAAACATTCTTCGGATACTTGATCTTCCAATCAAGCCAGCCCCAATGCTTGTATGCAAACGAAGAACACGTGAATTTGATCAGAGAAACTAATACGAACTCTAGCGATTGAATTGGACGAAGGAGTTTATTTTTTAATGTGGTTGCTTATTTTACATGTGAGCACACTGTGACTGGGAACGGGGGCGCTGTCGAGAAAATAACGAAAAGTTTAGGGGCTAAAATGTAAATTAATGAAAATATATCATGATCTTTTGGGAACTGGAATTTATTAATTTTATATTTTTTAGGTAAAATGATTGGCTACTCTGTTTTTTGTTTTTTGTTTTTTTTTTTTTTTCAGACAGGTGGGGGGGACACGTCATCTCGTGGGTGTCACGTTGCTTACCTAAAAACTTGGAAAAATTAATACCATTAATTTGTTTAAAACATGAATTAATTCATAATTAAACAAAATTAATTTTATTATTTTATATTATATTTTCAATTTTTATTACTAGTTGATATATGTTTAAAATCAAATTTTGTTAATACTTAGTAATTAGTATTAATTTAAGTTTAACCATCAATTTTTATTAATTTACAAGAAAGAAAATGAATTACCTTTATTCTATGCAATTTTATTTATCTTAATTCAAAAATATTTTAAAAGAACATACTAAATAGTTAACGATAATTAATGATAACGATATTGTACGAGTAAATTTATATGTATATATATATATATTACAATATAATATATTTCAAATATTGGAAAATATTTTTTTATAATAAAAGAAAGAATTATTAAGTTATTGTGTCACCAATATGTTTTTGAGTAGAGTTTATAACTAAATTAGTTTCTAGAAATATTGTAGTACAAATTACTCAATCAATAAGGTGCATTTATTATTAATTGAAATTAGTCTAGCAAAAGTGGATGGTTGGAATATGGACTTGGCCCACAAAATCATTTCATCTCACAAGCCCAATTCCTTGGATCGTCAAGATTATTATATCAAATGAACGAGGCCCATATTATCATATTAATTTCTTAATAATAATATTTAATATATTATGTTCCTTATTATAAATATTATTTTCTTAATTTAAAATATATAAAAAATAATATCAATGTAATATTATAAATAAAATATTATTTTCTTCATTTTAATTTTAGTAAAGATCCTAATAATCGAGATTTTGTTTGGTATTGAAGTGGATTGAGTTGGTCTTAAAAGTGTAGGGGTTATAATGATAAAATAACAAAATTAAAAAGTTTCAATTAAAAAATAAAAATAAAAAAGAGTAAATAGAGGTTAAATTTAAAAATAATTAATAAATTAAATATTAAAAATATATATAAAAATTAAAATATAATTATTTTGTATTTAATTTCAAAATTTTTTGTTGAATCTAATCATACGAGTCTCATTATGACATAATTAATAATATTGAAGTATTATAATTTTAAAATAATAAATATTATAAAATAAAAGTAATGAATATTAATAAAAATGAATAAATTTTATATTATTAAATATTTTTTATTTTAAAAAATAGGATAAAGACACCGCAATGGCAAAGAAATTATAAGATGTATTTATTACAACTCATGAAACGTGTGTCGATTAAGCAAAATAAATAAACCAAAACTAAACGCTGCGTTTGATATCATCTTATCCATTATATAAACCTCACTCGCGTTTCTACTACCCCAAGTCCCCGCACGTACTAAAAGGTAAAATCCTGAAGGTCAAAATCTCCATAACTAAACCCAGAAATTCCAAAATTCTTGCAAAGAGCTTGAGGAGCAAAAGAATTCCTCAGCTTCTCCTCGTCGATTCATCTCTATCCTTCGCATAAAACGGTGCGTTTTATCTCTCTCTCCAACTTCACTTTCACTGATTTGCTTCACTGTGTAAGTTCCAGTCCGGATAAGTTTTTTTTTTTTTTTACCAGGTTTCTTAGGGGAGTTTTGACTACAAGTTAAAGAGTCTATGTATAATTTTGGATACAATTTTACAGAATAAAAGCACAAAACAACTGTTTATTATGTTTTGTTTTTAACGTTTGTCATTGAAGTTTCATAATTTGTTTCTGTGATTTGTACTTATTGCTTTGTTTGGTTTCAATTTTGTTTTCCTTTTCAGTTTTTGGCAAATTTTCATGCCATATACCGAGTTAAGTAAAAATGGCGTCGCTATCAGCTACGTGGATGTATCAAGGTCTGTTTTTTTCAACAATTTGTTACTTCTAAATTATTGTTTCAAGATTGAATGAGAAATGAGAAATTCTATTTGCGGATGATCTCTTTTTTTTCTTTTTTTTTTGGTGGGGTATGACAGGTAGAGGATTGAGAGGTGTAGTTTATTCAGATGGCTTCGTTGCTGGCAAACCAAATTTCAATCGTTTTCAGGTCTGACTTTTTCAGTTTTATCTAATGTTTACGAGTATTAATTTTCTGTAGTGTGTTTATTTTATTTCTTCTTTGTTGGTCTCCTCAAGACTATATGGGGTGGTTATTTTATTTTCATTTTGATTTTTTAGTAGTTATTTTCCCTGGGTGGTGATAGTCTTAAGATGGGAGAGTACATGAGATAGCCTAATTTTTTGTTGCTGTTATTTTTTGTTGCCTAATATGTTTTTGTAGTTTATTTTTCTTGGGTCGTGACAGTCTTAAGATGGGAGTTGATTATGGGAGCTGTTGTGTGAACTACTTTAGTTTTGTGGCTTGCCGAGTGTAATTACTTTATTTTCATGTAAAATGATTCCTTTTATACCTAAATACCATCAATACTCCTAGTTTAATTGTGTACATTCGCTGGCAAAATGTAGAAGAGGAAGGCAAATTATAATCCTGAATCATATTCAAAGTTTTAAAGACTTTAAAAACAAAAAAGATCTTCCTCTCGCTTACTCCTCCCCAACCGCAAAAAGGGGAAATTTTCTTTTTTAAAAAAAAATCAATACATTTGGGTATAGTACACCAATCAATCTAGGTTAGTTGAGGTATGCAAACCATTTTCTGATTTCCAAAGCAACAATAAATGCAGTATGCAAGTTACATATACGTGGTTTGCTTGGAGACCAAACAGACTTTTAATTAGTTTAACATTAGCATATTCTATTCTATTTGGTATGTTCTTGTGTACGTGTATAACTTTCTGTAAACTATCCAGACATCATTTGTAGGTTCATTTCCAGCTGGAATATTGCAAATTAGAGTTGGTTTGAACCCCCCAAGGAGGACATCTGTACTTCATTGTATAAAGTGTGAGAAGAATGATGAATCATTCGAATATGTCTCCGTTGAGCGTCATCCCTACTATAGTTATATGGACTCAACATCCGGGCAGCTTGAACCTGCCTCTGGTGCTCGTGCAAGTATTCCAGGAGAGGAGTACTGGCCAGAAGGCACTGCAAGTCAAGTAAGGGCCGCAAGGGCTCCTGAGCCGACTGGTGAGTCAACGGGATCTCCCTCTTATGGAAAACATCCTGGGAGTAGGAGGAAGAAGTATAAAACATCAGTTGCTGCTGCTGAATCTTCTGAAATGATCGTGGAATCAAGTGTTTCTGTGGCCCCTGAAATTTCTGAGGACACGACAGAAGATTCTAAAGATTCCTCATCTGAGTACGTTGTTTATCAGGAAGAACCGGTGGAAGAAGAAGAAACTGGATATGAATTAGACAAGAAACTTGGACGCCCGCATCCATTCATTGATCCTAAAGTGAAGAAGCCAATAGAGGAACCTCTAACTAGTGAAGAATTATGGTGGAACTGGAGAAAGGCAGACAAGGAACAATGGTCCAGATGGCAAAGAAGGAGACCTGATGTTGAAACGGTTAGTGGAAGTAATAAATAAATAACTGATAATAAAAGGACAGACTTCTTTGATTGATAAAATGTGTAATGCACTTGCACATAATTCAGCTCTTGCCCAAAAGACAATAATTTTATTTCTTCTAGCTTGACTCTGAACTTAATTATCTTTTGATTTTTGTAGGTTTTCCTCAAAGCAATGGTAGAGACTGGGCAAGTAAAGCTTTATGGTGAAGAGCCAACATTAACTGAAACTTCTCTTTACAGAGCTAGACGACATCTTTTCAAGGAAGAAAGGTTTCATGCATACATACACAGGCTCTTAATTCCATGGTTTAGTATTTATTTTGACATCTCTTCTGTTTCTTGATTTCTCTTTCAATCTCTTTTCAATTGCACACTAGCAAAGTGGTTTTCAGTTAAGAAGAATGAGAGAGGATATATGGAATGAAATTTTGGTGGAAACGGATTTCCTTTTCTAGGAAAATAGATTAAAAAAAATGAAACTGGACTATGACATGAGAAATTGGTAGAAGTTGGACAAGAGAAAGGTTGTCAAAGTTAATTGGTAGGAAATAGTTCGAAGTTTGTTTTTTCTTTTTCCTTATTAAGATAAACTGTTCATAAGGACAGTTCAAAAGGGATTCTGCTTATTAGTTAGTGCTACATAATTGAATAGGGAAGTGCCTTTAAATAGATGTGTGATTTTTAAAGGCTAGCCACTAGCAAGTCATTCAAAATCTTGTAGGACACTATTCAAAACAAGTTAATCAGATTTTATATGTTCTTTTCAATCAAGATCTCCCTAGCAATTCCAAGGTGAAGACTTTACATTCATGAAAGCATCAACAAAATGCCTGAAAAGTAAGACAAAATATCTAGAAACCTACGCGATGCAACTTTGTTCATGTTAAATAAAAAGGATCCTGATTTAAAAGGAGATATAAGACAAGCAAAGAGAACAAAACAGACTATGCTATGCTAATATCTTTGAAATTCACCCATAGAATTATCATAATCTGTGTAAAACTCTCATGCTTGCCATAACAGATGAAAGGGAAAAAAAAAGTGAAGTTATTTCTTTTTCTTGTCCCAAAAAAAAAAAAAAAAGAAAGAAAAAGAAGTGAAGTTTGTTTTCACTCATCCTTGCACTTGTCTCTTATGTTTCTTTAAAGTACTTCACAACCTGATCGGTTGACTTGAAAAACTTTGTGTAGCATTTGTGTAAGTGAAATAAATATGAATATTTTGTTCATTTTGGTAGACTTAAAGCTGAACAAGACAGGCTGGAAAGAATAGGACCAGTGGCATACTACTCTGAATGGGTAAAAGCATGGAAGAGGGACACTTCACGTGAAGCTATTCAGAAACATTATGAGGAGACTGGTGAAGATGAAAATATGCAGCTAATTGAAATGCTTTCTTATCAAACAGATCAAGAATTTCGCATAATGATGGGGACTGATGTTCGCATTAAAAGGGATCCTTTAGCAATGCGAATGCGGGAAGATCAAATAAAACAAAGTATCTACACCATGGCTAACTTGTGCATATATCCGTGCCTTTGTTTGTTATCATTTGATTTGTCACCTCAATCTTTCTCTTTGACAACATGACTTCAATATTTTGCAAGTATCATACAGTATTAGGCAGTTAAGTGGTGTTTACTTATTTGAAATAAATATATTTTGTCTTCTCTAGAAAAAGAAAAAGATTTACTTATCTCATCCACCTCTGTGTGTCAGAACTTCGTAATACATCTTCTCAGCATTGGTTGTATTTCACTTGTAGTTTAGCCTGTTTAGGGCATGATTGAAGGGCTTCCCGTTTTCTTTTAAAAAAAGCATGTTCGTAGAACAGTTTTCTGTGTTTTCTGGACTGTAATACATTTAAATCACCATTAAAATTATGTTTTCTTGTACCATGTTGATGAAAATTAAGATTCTTTTTAACATAAAAAATCACATGAAAAACATCATTTTTCAGTTTGATCATCCCAAAAGATTTCTGAAATTGCCAGAAAGCAGCATTTATCTGTTCTTAAAAGCAGGAGTGATAATGAATAAATGTGTGGAGAGCTGTTTTTGGAAACAGTTAGCCAAACAAGTGTCCAAATCAAGAAAACAGAACTGTTTTGAGATCAGAAAACTGTTTTAGATACAGGGAACCAAACATAGCCATAGTCTTGTTTTCTTTTTCCCCTATTTTGTAATATGATAATAAATTTATGTAATAAATTCTATTATCATGCATATAATAGTCACTTCATTAACCATAAAAATGGTCTTGATTATATTTTAGTTGTAAAGGGTATATATGATAATTTGCATTCCTTTGTTGTGTCTCCCATTCTTTATAATATTCTGGTGGTTGATAAATTTGTTGGCCTTTGTAGTATGGGGTGGAGATCCAGTTTACCCAACTGTGAACTATATTCAAGATCCAGATGAAGTGATTGATTACAGGGGTCCAGATTTCCATGAACCAACTCCCAATATGCTAGCCTATCTAAAGGAGGTAATGTTCTATGCTAGTTAATAATTTTTTTCGAATATTTTAATAAGGTTCATGTCTGTCTAATTATAAAGCAAAATTTTGGGTCTCTAAATTGAAGACAAGTAATTGCAGATGCAATAACTGAGTGTTTATTAAAGCTTTGAGCTTTTGTTGCTGTCTTCTCGTTGATTTCCTCGAGTAAAAATAAAATCAAATAGGACTTGGCTCGGCAATTGCTGTGGAGAAAAGAAAGCATAAGTGCTGTAGTGTATATTTTGACATTTCAGCTACCAACCTCTCATGTGGTGTTCCTCTACTTGGTCAATTGTTTTCCATGTTTTTTTTTTCCCTTTCAACTCATTTGACTTGTTTAACTTTTGAAGTGCTGCATTAACTACCTGAAGCATTTTAAGTGTTTGCAATGGCAACTCTGACTATTGTCTTATACTTCTGGTGCTGACCTTTGCTTGCTTTGATCAGCATGGAAAAGTCATATCAAGAGAGGATCTTGAAAAAATTATAGCGAAAGAGAAGACTCAAGAACTTGAGGTAAAGTGTAAATGTCACTGGTAAATTATGTTTTTCACAGAATTTCTTGTGGTTTCTCTCTCATGTTTACACAAACATTTTTGTTACGATTCAAGAGATCTTTTCTTCATTTTCTTTGTGTTCATTTTGTTCTAAATTGAGCACTGCACGAATTCCATTTGTTTACTCCATATTGTTTCCTAGACCAATGTGTTTAATGATATAATATCATTTACATGAGAATAGTTTCACCTAAAGTACAAGTAGACTGTAAGAAAGCTACTCTCAGATGCTTTGGGTTGCATATGTAAAACATAGGATGTCCTCCTGGGAAGATCATTCCTGAGATGGGCTGGTTACAGTCTCCACATCCTCCGTCCCCTGGCTCACAGTTGGTATTGACAATATTCTCAGGCATGGATCATGGTCTTCGTCTTATTTCTTAAATAAGAAAATTTTGTCTGTAAAGCACTACTGAGGATGGAGAAATTTCGACTGTAAGAAAGAAAGACTGCGAGATACTCTGTATCAATTTGTTATTGTAATTCAAATTTGTAAAAATATGACCAATGTACTAAGGTTTTAGACTCTGGTTTAACGGAAGAGAGATCAAACTCAATATTCACTTGGAATATGGTAAACAAGTCTAAATTTTGATTTTCAGATTTGTTGCAACCTCGCACAACTTTCATTAAAAGAAAATCCCAATGAAACACATGAATAGAATGGGGTGGAGGGAATCATGTTCACGTTAGTATACAGAGAACACTGCAATCGGTTGTTTGGCACTTATATGAATGATGTGTTGGTTTTTTGATGTCTTGCTATTAATCAGATGACAGACATGGATGAAGCTATGGCGCGAGCTGTTGACATTGGTGAAAAAGATGTGAGTATTGTTGCTTGATCTACTCTGTTTATTTATCTGCATTTCCTATTGGAAATTGTCTTGCTATAAATGTTCTACTCCAGTCATGGTTGTTTTATGAGTAATTACGCTTAACGCTTATTTGCAATAGGAGGAAGGAGAAGATAGTGATGCCAATGCTGATGATGAAGAGGAGAAAATTACCCGGAATTGGAGCATCCTGAAAAGTACGCCTCAGCTTCAAAAGTCTAAGGTGATTATTCTGATTTCTTCATCTTAGTCATTTGTAGTATGTTAAATCATTTTTGGTTGAATGGTGAATCAATTTCATGCATAACCCATATGAACGGGAAAGGGTAAAAGGTACTGAGTGGTAGAAAAGCTAAAAAAACTAGAATGGATGAACGAAATCCACTATACTTCGTTACTTATTAGTGCAAGGAATCACGCAACCTCAATAATAGTTGCATAGTTGTGGTTAATTGGTTTATTCCAACCTCAATTCATTACCTCAACAATATAGAATACTTGTGTTTCAGGACTTGGGAAAAAAATCTATTTCACTGTTTCATTAGTATCTGATAGTTGAAACCAGTCATCATTCATCTACTTATCAAATCTATAAACATAACATGTTCATCCCCGCTCTTTAAAACTGCAGGCTAAGCCGAAAAAGGGTGATGCAATGTCTCTAGAAGAGGCTGTAGACGATTCCGAGAACTTGACTGATTTTCTGCTAGACTTCGAAGAAGAAGACTGATGCTTGCTTACAACAATAAGTGTCTTTTATGAAGAAACAAAGTTGGTCATATGAAAGGTGAGGATTATGCATGGTAAACGATGATCCTTTTGGAAAACACTTGTATGTATGATGATTCATGAATATGAGCAAGCTGAGCTCTTGAAGCTAGATGATGCTTGTACGTTTATCTTCAAAGGCTATTGTGATGAAGCGAAAGTTTGATTCCCAAAATAAAAAATTTTGAAGCAGGCAAGATGTTGCTTTTAAAAGTAGTTTATAAAATAATATATTAGTAATTTAGCTATTTTAACAAAAAGATAATTATGTTATATATTTCTATAGATCCTAAGTTATCAATCATAATTATATTGTAACATCTTGTTAAAATTTATTTTATAAATCATATTATATATTTCAATAGATCCTAATTTTTCAATCATAATTATATTGTATCATCTTGTTAAATTTTATTTTTTATTAATATCATAATCAGAGCATCAAAATTTTCACAAGGTAAATTAATTTATTTTAATAAGATAAAGTGTAATGTCAAATGATTTGTTATAGACTCTTAAACAAATGACATTTTTTCATTTGTTGTAAAATTGAGTGAGAAAAATATAAAGATGTATATGAGCAATTTAAGTCATAGATTATAACATTTTTTAAATATTTAAATTTATTTAACAAATATATTCTACTCTTGAAATTCATATACACCAATATATATATATATATATGCAATTGTAAAATAATTTACAGTAAGAAAATAATTTTTTTTTTAAAATTTTGTTTTCAAGAAATATAAAATATAAGTAGTAGAAATGTAATGGAAAGAAAATAAAATTATTCTTTACATTTCAATAATTTTGTTTTCTAATTAAAGTTAGAATTCAATAATTATTTTAAGGTCAATAATGGATTTGTATATTTAAAATCTAGAAATTGTCGTATGATATATTGAATTACTATTTTAATTTAAAAGTTTATACTTGAAAATAAGAGTTAAATAATAATTTTTAAGTGATTTATCAAATCTTGCATTGGACAAGTATTATTCTCTTTGAAATAGTATTAGTTAATATAGTTGGGAATTGGTTTCTCATTTCTCAAATAATTTTTGGAAATTATAATTAATATTTTTAATAATTATTAATATTTTAATGATAGATACAATAAATATTTAGTTCTAATCGTTTTTCAAAAATATTTTATCTCTGTCTGTGTTTGTTCTTTTAAGTGTTGTTGAGTGTTTTGGCAAACAAGAGTTCCAAGACTGACACATGTTCTAATTTCATATATAGAAATAACTGCTTTGGCAAGTCCAAGAGCGCTGCAACATCCTGCAGGCACCGGACCAGTCAACCGTTCGACTTGAAGGATATTGCACAAACTTGGAGATTTACTGACACAAGTTTGTTGCAAATATGGGGATAGAGATTGCTGTGCAGTTGATTTTGTTGACTAACCCTTCCAACAAGAGAATGAGCAATGCTCTGTTGAGTAAACTCATAATGTTGATTTGTTTGTTTTATGCATGAATATTCAGGCTAATTGTAGTGGCTTTATATGGAATGATGAATATGCTGAGGATACATAATTGAGAAAAGCGTATGCAAGATAACCTATTTCATTCAAAGGTATATAGAGTTGATAAATTAATTAATAACCTTCTATTGATTTAGAGGTTTAGAGATAAAGTCTTACACCCCACATGGTCTCAAGAAGACTATTATGTACATCATATTATTATTATTATTATTATTATTATTATTATTATTATTATTAGCTTGATCATAGTAAATAATTAATTTTAAAATAATAGTATATACATTAAATTTTTATTGAATAAATTATATTTTATTTAACATAATATTTTATTTTTGTTAAGTTTAAATTTTATATTGACTTATTATGTGTCAAAATAGTTGAATTTGAGTTAATTTTTAAGTGAACAAAGACTTTGTGCGAACCTAATGTCAAATGGGCGCTCGAGTAGAAGGAGAAGAATGTTGTCCAAAATCACAACGCCCAAGACCTACACCAAGTTTACCTCAAGCGATGAACAGTGAACAATGCTCATAAACAGTGTCAATCTGTTTGAAAGAAGCTTGCCACCTAGAGAGCGCCGGTACTTCAGTGACTTTGGGTCACCCTATTACTTGAATGGCCAAGTTTTATGGGGAGCTCGCCAAGTTAGCACCAACTTTTCACTCTCACGGTGAATAGTTAATTTATGAATAATAATTTGACGTTAAGTCCAAATTAATTTAGTGCTCAAACAATCATGTTATTTGGGCAATCTACTAAGTTGTTGCCAACCTGTGGCTCGAATAGCCATTTATTTTTTTCTAAACTAGTTTCTTTTGGATGCATTTTTATCACCAAACCTTATAAAATCAAACTCTTTTATTCCAAAAGGTAAAGAGGTTTATTACAACTATGACAAACTTATGCAACTTATTTTCATACTTTCTTCTTAAGAGAAATTGATTGAAATTTTTTAATGAACGAGATTTTCTTTTTGTGCATTCTTTTGATAAATATAATTATTGTTCTTAATCCAAAACTAACTGATAAGCTTTCAGAGTTTTGATTTTTGTTAGTAACTAAAGTTCTAACATTATGAACTTGTCGTTCAAGGTTTCCAAAAAAAAAAAAAAGATTTCAGAGTTTTGAACACCATATTACTTAGAGTGAGTCATTTATAAAGTGAGTTAGATTTGTGTGATAATAGTTCTTATAATAAATCACTAATTGTAAATTTCTCTTTACTAATGGAATATTTAGTGACTCTTATATCATTCCAGATGATTTTTATCTTAAGAAGAGTTTTTCATAAAATTTTTATTAGTTAATAAATTCATGTTTCTCTAATTTACTTTTACTTATTACTATAAAATTTATATGTTGTTATCGCTTTGTGTTATTGAATTTTTTAGAAATTATTAATTTAGAGTTAATAACTTTAATATATTTTAATTTATTAATAATTTAAATATTCAGCTGTGTAAAACACCTTCCAACCCCTTAAGATGTTGTAGGGTGAAATTTAGGTTTTTCAAT
The DNA here is from genome assembly GCA_035584115.1 of Cedrela odorata. Taxonomy (NCBI): domain Eukaryota; kingdom Viridiplantae; phylum Streptophyta; class Magnoliopsida; order Sapindales; family Meliaceae; genus Cedrela; species Cedrela odorata. Next base: position 4,015,934 of record JAXCLQ010000004.1, read on the forward strand.
TGATACAGTAAGTACAAACTCAGGGGTTCGAGTTGCGGCAGTGTCATCCTGTGAGAGGGTTTGTTGGAATTCCATAGTATCACTCTCTATCAATAACTGTCGGTTTTTTCGTGAAATTCCAAAGACCTTGAGGAGTGCAATGTCGAATGCTATTAAAAAATTAAATTGTACTCTCCTGACACCAATAGATTTTTACCGACTATAATAATAATAATAATAGTAATAGAAGTTATACTGTACATATAAGTTTCAACCATGCTTTTCTTGTCTCCTATTAGCATGGAACCTAATTTTATCCTAAATTTATATTTAAATCGTAATTCTAGTTTTTACTAGCATTTAAACCCCTACTACGAAATGAGGGAAGAATATATTTAAATTTATTGTATTTTAACCTAATTGTAAAAATACAATAAAATATACTCTAAATCGATTTTTATTCTACACACTCTTATAAATGTCAAAATAATTATCAATTTAAATCCCTTGTATCAATTATTTTTATTTTTTTTAATACATCCAAAAAGAATTTACAGCACGCCTAAAAACTTTATTTAAGTTAGTCAACTCATGAATAAAAAAATACAAAATAGAGATAAGTGTTTTTTTCACAAAACTTTTTATAAAATGAGATTACCACAAATTTTAAGAAAGATATATCATAAAATCTTTATATATATATATATATATCAATTCAATCTTATTAAATTGTCGTAAAAATAAACAAGTTTCCAATAATTAATTAGTTAATGAAAAGTGTGGTTTAATTTATTTAAAAAGTATATTAATATATTTGTGATATGAGATAAATAATTTAAATACTTTATTCGTGAAGTGATAATTCAAGATATTATAGTAACCTTGAAAGAATTTCTATGTCAGCATCTTGAAGTAAATCTTCATTATTTCTCACCATCATCTCTTTCTAGTTTAGTTTCCCTGCAATAAAAAAATTAGCGCATTGCCAGTTGCAATTTAATACCAATACGAATTTCAATTTTCACGCACTGCTAACGATGCCTACCCAAAAAAATATATCAGCCATATGTATAACATAATATGCACACATGAAAATTATAATTTGGCAATCAAAGAGAATAAAAATTCTTCTTCGTTTCGGTTCAAAGATTAATGTTTTATAAACCTAATATTGTAAGAATCTTTCATGAGATAAAAAATTTCGATATTAATATAAAAAAGTCGTCAAAATTTATAACATTAAGGATTAAACTGGAATCATAATCAATTGTAACATTAAACATTAAATTTATAATATAAAGTGCAAAACTTATCAATGATAATATTTTTACTTTATGTTGAGGGCTTGCATTTACTTATATGACATTAATTTATGATGAATATATATGCTCACATATTACTCACACTTCATCAATCTTTCTTCTTTATCACCACTCTTTCTACTCCTTTGTTGTTAATGCTCTCTCTCTCTCTCTCTCTCTCTCTCTCTCTCTCTCTCTCTCTCTCGCTCGCTCACACATATATATTTATATTCTTCTTGCTGATCTCTCGTTTTCTCTATTTATTATAGATGTAAGAGGACACATATTATCTCACTTAGGAAGTTTGTCGACATAAAATAAGTATATCCCCTCGAATTGTCATGCATTCTATTAAGTTGAACATAATTTGAAATCAAATATTCTATCAACAAATAGATGAATATGGATATGAGACAATTTATAAACTCGAGTTTTATTTTAAGTTTGATAAATTCATGTAATAAATTCAAGTTTTGTAAGAAAATCAAATCTTAACAATCCTATATTATCAAAACCCTAATAAAACTAAGAGAGTGAAGGAATGATAGATAGAAAAAGTAAATGGAGACATTAAAGCACATAAACACAATTTTATTTTCTTAATTAGTTAACAAGAGTGTTATTATTTTCTTAAGCACTTGTGGTAACAACTACAGGTACAAATCATTCCATATACATCTCAAGCTTGTGCTTTTAGTTTATACTAATTATGCTTTCTCAATTTTTTTGAGTTCACAAGCTTAATTAATCTGTCATTGTTTCAACTAATTTTTATGTATAACAGTAATATTACTAATATCCATTGATCTTAATGGACAAGCAGCAGTAGGATAAAGGTCATAACCAAGGTTGACACCGCATGCTTTCTCAATTTGTGCAGAGATAAGAGTATTTTACGGCATTAGGTTCAGCAATATGACAATGACTCGAACTGTGGCTCGATCTTGGAGTGGGCTCGCCGGTAGGGCTTGGACTGGGGCTTCGTTCTGGAGGGATTTGGCCGGTAGGGCGGTGATTGGGGCTCCGTTTGGGCGGGATTTTGCCGGTAGGACTTGGACTGGGGCTCCGTCTCGGAGTGATTGTGGGGCTATGGCTTGGACTGGGACTAGCGCTCGGTGACGAAGTAGAGCTCGAACTGGGGCTGCTTGTGGGACTTGGACTGGGGCTCGGTATCGGAGTAGGGTCGGACTGGGGCTCTCGTAGGGCTTGGACTGGGGCTCGGTGTCGGAGTAGGGCTTGGAGTAGGGTTCGGTATCGGAGGACTTGGATTAGGGATGATCCTAGCAACACTTAGGAGAGCACATTGACATGTTTTCTTGAGTCCAATGATAAACTTAGCTGCTTGGGGAGTTCTAAGGGCAGAACAACATCCTCTAGGCACAGGGCCATTCAACCGTCAGGCCTTAGGATATCGGCACAAGCTTTAATATATACTGGCACATATTTGCATACCGTTGGTCTAGGAATCGATATGATTATATCGCAGCTGGTTTTGGTGACTAAACTTACCATAAAGACGAGCAACAATGCTATATTGAGAAAACACGCCATGCTTTGCTTTTCACTTAATGATTTTTTTTTTCTTTTTGAAGCAACACTTCATGAAATATTGATTTGCTTGTTGTATGCACGGATGAGTCTAATTGCAGTGGCTTTATATACATAGAATAGATTACGTTGAAGGGACAAAATTTAGAAAGCAATAGTCAAGATAGCCCTAATCATTTAAAGTTATAGAGTTGATAAATTAATAAAGTATGAGTTAATTAATGAAGTAGCCTATTAAGGTAATAGAAGGAACCAAGACTTTTATTACATTTTTTAATTAAATTAATTGTTTTAAAATAAATTTTTATTTACTTCCTTTGAGATTAATCTTACTTAAATACTCTTCTAAATGAAAAATAAATATGCATTTTAACAAAATCTTTCTTAAAAAAAAAACCATATTGATTTACACAACTTTAAAAAAGGTTTAGCTTCTTTTTCAAATTAAAAAGGTATGATTTATAATAATAACTCATTAGGAGTTCGACACCAAGATAAATAAATAATTGTTTATTACAGGTGATATCCCATTTATAATGCATGATACATACATGAACATTGATAAACAATTTATAATGTCAAACACACATTATGTTGATTATTAATATATAACGTTCTAAATTTTATAAATATGTTGTTACACTTTAAAAATGTCACTTCTAGTATCATATTTTTTTTAAAAAAAAAAAATAAGATTTATTGTTACAATTATACCGTGAATATCATTTAACCATTCAACGCTCATTAATTAAGTACGATGATAAAGATTTAGCATGAAAATATATATTAATTATATTTTCATTTAAAATATTACTATTCATTAAAAACCATTAATAAGTGAAAGTAGTGCAATAATTGTCAGACTCCGATTCGCAGATTCGAATATGTAAGAATCAGCACACTTGTCAAGTATACTTTCTTATAGTATTTCTTACAAATGTGCAAGACTTCTAGTATTACATTCATATATATCAAATATACACATAATATATATTTTTTTTAACATAATATTTTTAACAATTACATAACGATACAAATTTTTTTCAAATCCCTTTTAGAAATTTTATATACATATTAATGGATAACACTGAATACCTAACAGAGTCTCTAACAAGATACAAGTTACTTATTCGGGCATTGGGGTGTAGATTAACAACCTTCTCGAAATTTTCTAATCTGAAAATGTTTTTAAGAAAATAAAACGTAAATATAAATTCAATGAATAAATGGATAACAATGAACTAAAATCATAAAATAGGAGTAAAAGCATCACATATTCAAGAATAAATATAATCTTTTACGATAATTTAAATCATTCACTCATAATTAACACATGTGAAAGAAAACATTTTCATATTCAAAATGTGTAGATGCTTCAATAAAAGAATCTGAACTTGTCAGGAAACTATCCCCCGAGATACCTCATTGTGCAGCTAATTGACATATCGAGACTAGTTAACGAGTTATTTTACATCAGTATGTAGAATAAAAATTTATTTAGCCCACTTGTTAATGTTAGTCTAAATAAGGAAGATGGTATTAAACACCAATTTATCCAATAGTAACCCCTCATTTATTCTATACAAATGGTAAAGGCAAAAATAGTTATTATATCACTTACATCTTTCTCTAATAAGGAAGGAAATATTTGTACATAAATGTGCTCCTATCGAACACTTACACCATGTTTCAAATCATGAAAATATGTATATCATATTTCATCATAACCATAAAGTAACAACACAAGATTTATTTATCAAGATTACTCATCCAAAAAAAATATTTCATAAGTATTTAAACACATTTTTTAAATTTTCTCTTACTCCAAATATTAAATTTCATGCATATAACATATTCATAAATCTTGGATTCACTGAACAGTTAAACATTTACATTATTTTGTTAATAAAAATTTCAAAATACATCCATCTACTCATTGTTCGCGAGGGTAAACGCTTCCAAATTTAATCCTCTCACCATGCAAGATCCCTCTCTACTGTATTAACACCTAGATACAATTTGTTTACACATAAGGTATTAATACACTACTTTTATTATAAACATGCGACCTTGATACAATGTATGCAATGCATATACTCTTGCTTGACGTTCATCAAGGCATTTATTCATCACCCCATTCAATATATCAAAAATATATCACTTTCATATTACAAAACCTTAAATATAATTATATCAATTCATAGAACATAGTTCATCAAGGCATTTGTCTATAATTTCATTTCATGCATAATCTAAAAACTTTAATATTTCATACCATTTAATATCCATCCATAAGCACTCTATAGATAAATTTATAACCATTTTCCATTTCAATTTTATCCAAAGTATTCTTACTCATACACCTATAGACCAATAATTTATTAGGCATCCAAATATCATCAATTACGCACAACACTATCATTTTTGCTATTTTACAAAATCAAAAAGTATCAATATTCATCCAAATAAAATACTTCATACTAGCCACTATATTAAGCTTCCAACACAAATTCTTTTCTATGTCCAAAATATAAACTAATGTATCACTCAATATACACCCAATAATAAGGAAATTTTCATAAGTTAAATTATGTCAACATAGTACTATAATTCCTCTCTAATAATTATTAAGCATATAGTATTCAACCTAAAGAAAATATTATGATTAAATACACTAAATAAACCCATAAAATTAATAGCTCCTACATTAAAATCCATTTCCAATTTTCTCTAAAAATTCAATCATTTTGACATTTCAATAATAGTTATACATGCTCCACCATCATTATTCCACCTTAATCACCATATTACATAAAAGATTTTCATTTGACATAAGCAATATTTCAACTATATATCCTTAACATTAATAAAATACCAAATTATAATCATCAAATTATAAATTTCATTGTATATGAGAATAATACATAAACAAACACATACACCTCTAAATTTAGTCACCTAAATTTCCTAACACCAACATTAAATTCATGCTCCCTACATATTTCTAACATGACTCTAAGCTTAAAATAAGGTTCAAGAAACTTACCAATTCGTTTATTTCTTCTTTTCTTTCCTTTCTTCTTTATTTCTTTTTCCTCTTTTTCCTTCTTTCTTTCCTTCTCCTACGTAAATGTATGAATTGAATTTGGAAATTAAATTCTTTCACTATTTCCTATTTGCCTTAAAATAACATAGATGGCTAGGATTAATTCTTTTAATCTAATGACCAAGATTCATGCCTACTATTTAAAATAAATAAATGCCTAAGATTCATCCTTATCTAATATATAAAATCATGGCCTAAATGAAACTAAATGAATAGTTGAGATTTTGTAGAAAGAATTGATTTTTTAATTTTATTTTTTGAGCTTGGGCCTAACTAATTAGATTAGGCCTAAAACATATATATCTAATATGTAGTCCACTTAATTATATTCTTATTAAAAAATAAAATTCCAAAAATAACATTATTGACAATAAAATTTAAATTTTACACTTAATGACTACTACATCCTTCAAATTTATAAAAATGTTCTTATAAAATCACTTTATTATATTTCCTAAAATTTTAACACTTAATATACTATAAAATATATTTAAAATCATGAAAATAATAATAATCACATAAATAAATATATTACATCCTGTGACTCGATTTCATGTCAATTATGTATACGTAAACTCGATTAATTTCTCTTACAACCATAATAATATGCGGTAGACATATCATGAATAAAATCTAATGTGCTTAAATAATATCGGGGTTATGAGTTCTACAATAATAAGTTATCAAAAATACATTATGTGTTAAATAAAAGTACCTTCAATGATAAGTTAGCACAAATTCACAGTTTAAATGCTTAATGTATTATTAATTTTTTTTTATTGTAGTAGTAATTTTACTTTTTATATATTTACATGGGAGAGGATTAGGAACCTCTTGACTTTACAAAAAATTTTATACTAATTTCTTAACTATTAGATCAATACACTCTCAATGGTTCACATCAAATCTAACATGTATTATTAATGCATCATAATTAATACACATGTAAAATGCAATCACAATCATTCAATATCAATATTAATCTAATAGTATATAAATGGTGTATGAAACTGTATAAAAGATAAAGACTCTTGATCCTAACCATATTTATATATATATATATATATATATATATACACACACAAAAATGTTACGGACTGACTTTCTCTTGATCGAAATTTAGGCTCGTGCAACACTTACTAGAGCATTCAAACTAACAAATCAGCCTAAATGAGTTTACACGCAACAAACTCAAATAGGTTGGTTGTCTATAAAAATAAATTAGAAGTAGAAAATAATTGGTAACAAGCATACAAGCGTATGGTAACACAATTCAAAGCAACATCAATAAAATACGTCACAAGCATACAAGCGATTAATGAGCGTACAAGTATTGAATAAATAAGCATCACTACACACTGGGACAACGAGCAAATAATATCGAGTTAACAATGCAAGCAGCACATTTTTATTTTGTCACGGCCCGATGGTCCACCTGTGACAATCGCCACATATCCTCATGATACACTCTCTATATCCAAAATGTACAACAAGAGCCTATAAGGCTATCAAATCAATTACTCAAGAAACAAAAAACAGTTTATAATAATAAATTCTCATCCGTGGGATTATCAACATCAAAGAATTAATCTCCGTGATTATTTCATCCACAACATGCATAATTAATATAAATACCAAATAAAAATATTTTACATGAGTTGAACAAAATAATAAGTTCTTACAAAATCATCAGAGTTCAAATTCTTTTCAATTTCCAATTATAACACAAATCCCCAGGTAAACTCAAAACTTCAGAAAAATTTACATCCCCAAAAAACTCGTATCTAGTAAACCAAATACATAACTGTGAGTCAAGAAAGATAAACCTACCCAATGAGGCGAGTACACTCTACTGCCATTACCAGTCCAGCGAGGACTAATGCTCTTAGCCTGAAAGTTGAAATGGTGAGGGGTGAGTATACAACTATACTTAGTGAGTGAACGCATACATACATAGATATACATACATGCACATACATTTCTAAATCATGATATTGGATTTATTATTCACATATGCTCAAATACATACATATTCATTTTCATGAATAACCAATAACTATAAACAATGAGAAAGGGGGATCTGCATCTATTTAAAACATCCATAATGGGCTGGCCATATTTTCTCGACCGTTACCCTCCCAGGTAACGTCAAAATCCATCAGTGAGCTTATTATACTTATCATATGTAATGCATTATTGTAAAGTAAAAATCATTGCTTAAACATTGGAAAATCATTTAATGTATACAAGACATGCATTTATAAAACAAGCTCATCTCACTGATGTTGGCCTCGAGTAGTCACTTAGTGATAGAGTGATTGCCCTCAATATCTATCAATTCCATGAAATACTTATCAAGTCGCCAGGACTTTCCATAGGGTCTTTACATAACTGCTTATACGCGCATCGGCTCACAGTGGGCTTACCATAGTTTAACCTCCCTTATACAGCCCCACTGTGGCACTAGTAACCTCTGCGGTCTCTCATAGGTTCGTTCATTGGTTACAACCCTGTATATACAGTAAATAACCGGCCCAAAGACCATACGACTGACCCACTAGCCATGTAACAATAACCGGCCTTAACGGCCTCACATCACCAATTATACATGCATTAAAAACAACCTTTCATTTCTAAATCAAAGTTTAATTCAAGTAAAACCAAAATTCGGCCATCATGGCCTTAACACTTCCAAACGTTGTTCTTTAAAATACATAATCCAAATTCGGCCTTCTCGGCCATTACCAGCATGTATATCAATTTAAAATCACATTAGCAAACCAAATTAAACAAATATCCTAATATCAATATAAACTGCATGAAAACATTAATTATAACTTTATTTAAGCATTTCAAAACACATGTATATCACACAATTGTACATATAAATATTACATGCATTTTATTTACTACTTATATATATATATATATATATATAAATCCACTCACAGATAAAGGAGGGTTATCACTCCCATAATTACTCCTCGCGCCCATTAGGTCCCACTATCATGTGTTCGACTCCTAATATCACATATGTATAGTCTTATTAATTTCAATATTTCAAATCATTATAACATGCACTAAATGCGATGTTCATGTATAACTTGTCCATAATTTTTTAGTTTGACACATATTACATAATGAAACTTTACTAATGACGCCATTTATCCGATTCCCAACAATGGAATCCCATAACCATTTACATTCCAAATTCCACATTCATGTTTATGGCCAATAAGTCTATCTCAAAAACATTTAACGTGTGTGTATATATATATATATATATATCATCATAAAAATTTCATTGGTCATAATTTTCGTACACTCCATATTCTCGACAAATATCCATTTATAATACAATTCTACGCAATAGATATTTCCGGCAATTATACATATATTTGTTAAATCAACAAATTAATGTGCATTTGACGTTAAATACTTCATTTATCACTCTGAATCACAATTCTATGTTCCCTAAGTGAAATCAAGCTTAAATTCGTATGTGAACAGTAAACCCTAAACTTCAATTTGTTTCAAATTTCAAAATCATGCTTTTAATGAGTTATTTGACTTACCGGTAACTTGTTCAAACACGTAGAAACATTAATTTATCCCTTAAATGCAAAAGCCCCAAAATTTGAGCTAAAACTCATTTTTATTTTTCGTTTATTCTTACGTTTTCTAGCCCAATATCTGTATCAAATCAAAGAGGAGGTGATGGGAATCATTTGGTGGTGAAATTTTCAAATTTAATTGGAAGAAAAATAAGAAATCGAAGAGAGAAGTAAGAGAGAGCATTTAGAGAGAGAAAAATGAATTTATGAGTTGTTTTAGAGTGAGAAAAGCTTAAAAACACTGTTGGGGGGCTTGGATATATATAGATAAAGTGTGCAAATTTTAAAATACCCTCAAAATTCTTGAAAAATCTCAAAAAATCGAATTTTTGCGGTGAATAGTATCGTGAACAGTACGCTACAATGCTATAGTATTTGAATAGTATAGTCGAACACACTCACCACCGGTCGACCGTTTTTTGAATTCGGTCAATCAGATTGGTACTGTTCACCAACATCACTAATGTCGGTTGACCTTTTTTTGAATCCGATCCACCGTTTTCAGTGTTACAATAACTTGCTACAGTGACCGTTACAGTAACTCATTTTTTACTATTTAAAAATCTTACAATTTGGTCTCTAAAAATATTTCAATTTAGTCCCTTTTCAGATTTTGAAAAATATTTATAAATCCATATTAATCATTTATTCAACTTAAGTTCTCCTAAGCCTCGTTAATATGCCAAATAAATATTGAATCATGTATGTGTAATATTGAATATCCTTAAATGATCATTTTACCCCTGTGTTCAAAGAACGAGGTTTACATATTTATCTAAAGGCAGATGAGTACACAATAATGCCCCTAGAGTGCTGATAATCAAGGCCTTTCTGACACTTAACAATCCCCTCCTAAAGAAGTTTTTGAAACATTAAAGAAGTGGTAGAAAGAGACATAACACATATCTCAGCTGTCACACCCCCTAAAATAATAAGTAAAATAAGCATTTCAAATCACAATGGTATATTCCCAACTTGCAGCCATACTAGCTAATCTTGAACAAGCAAATGCTTATATATATATATATATATATATATATATATATATATGAAGGATCGAAACCCCTTTAATTTTACACAATTTTTTTAAATTAATTTATCAACTATTAATCCTAACTTTATATCTATGGGAAGGAATGAGAATTTTTTATACACAATTTTTTACATCAATTTTAGAACTATAAATTATCAATTTACCAAAAGTGAGGTTTGAATGAAATAAATGTTGAAAATTTTTTATATTTATTAACTAAGGTCATCAATGTCTTTTTCTTTCTTTTCTTGTACACGGCTTATAGCTAAGTTTTTTTATCTTATTTATATCACATCTCTCTCTCTCTCTCTCTCTCTCTCTCTCTCTCTCTCTCTCTCTTCTCTTTTCTTACTTAATAATTAATTAATGTATTATCCTCTTCTCATTTTTATCTTCAAGATATTAAGTTTCTCTTTCATCTTTATCCTTCATTGTTTTCATTTAATTTTCTCTCTTCTTTAAAATTTTTTGTGTTTCCCTTTTCACAAAATATTTTTCTTATCAATCAAAAAAAATTATTATTTATATATTTGTTGGGAACGAAGGCATAAGGAAAACCAAAAAATGAAAAATAAAAAAAATAAAAAAAAAAACCTTCACCATGTTGAGTGTATTGAATTACAAGAAAATTCCTTGTTTAATAACATATGAAACAATATCTATAATTTTTTATTAATATTCTAATATTGGAATAATAACTTTTAATAAAATTAAATAATGTGCAAAATATTAAAGAACATCAAAATTATTTAATTTTAGAATTTCAAGTACAATATAATACATATACATCAAACAATATATTATAATTTGTGTAGATATGTTATAAAGTGATAAGAATAAAATATATATATATATATATATATAATAAATTAAATGATGAGTTTTGAATTGATCAATGGGAGAGAAATGACTAGCGTTTAAGTAACCAATGTCCAATGGGAGAGAAGGGAGGATTGACAAAATATATACATTAAAAAAAAGTATTAGATAGATTATGAGAAGAAGAAGGAGAAGAAGATACATTAACGACAAAATTTATTTCATTCAATATCTAGGTTGTTAATCTAAGGGCTGAAAATTAATGTAAAAAAATATGTAATTTTACAGGGTTGCACTCTAAAATTACACAAATTTTTACATTAAATTTTAACTCTTAAATTAACAATTAATCAAGAGTTATGATTGAATTAAATAAATATATAAAATGTATTAATTAAGGTTATTAATGTTTTTATTTTTAAATCTTCTCTTTCATTTTTTTATAATATCTATAGTTTATTAATTTAAATTCTAACATTAAATTAATATCAATTAAATGATATGCATAATTTCAATTTAAAGAATGTCTAAATATATTTATGGTTAGATTTTATTTTGTTTAATATCAAATTGTGCAAATCTATAATTTTTAGACCAAACGTTTTTTGTTTTTCTTGTTTTTAATTTGATTATATCTACAATTTGTTGATTTAAATTCTAATACTCAAATAATATTCATAATATCATAAGAAAGAACATCAAAATGTATTTATTTTTAGAATTTCAAGTATAATATAACACATATGTAAGCCAATAAGGTATTATAATTTTATTAAATCTCCCGAAGAGTGATAAGAACAAAAATAATTAAATAATTGAAAGATAAAAAATATATATCGTAATTAATTATTAAAAAATAAGGGAGAGAAAAACGAGGAGAGAGAAGATTAAAAAATAAGAGACATTAATGATTCTAATTAATACAATATTTATTTTATTTTATTTTATTTTTTAATAAATTATTAATTTAAAGTTAAAAATTTTTATAAAATTTTGTATAATTTTAGAGTGGTATTTATTTTATTATATATATATATATATACACACATACGTACAATTAAAATAATGTGGATATAATAAAAAAAATAAATTATTAAATATCCCTATGAATTATTTTATAAGTTGATGTCAAAGGGGGATAGATTATAACATAAGCACTGATAAAAGTTTTACAATATTTTGAATCCAACATTAAGAAAAAAGTTATTTTTAATTTTTCAACTGTAATCCTAAACGGGGCCTAAGAATATGTTTAACAATATTGTGTTTGAATTTAATTTTAAAAGCACAACAAAATAAAGTATTTAATAAACATCTACTTTTATTTAATAGTGTATATTTTAGTACTATTTATCAAATATATTTATAGTTGATAGCTAGTAATTTTATCTAAGGACAAACAGTGTTGGAATAAAAATTACGTCACTTTAATTTCAAATAAATCTTTAATATTTTGTTAAAAGTCCATTTGTATTTAGTGTTGTACCTAGAGTTAATTTGTCCCGCCTACGTACTTAAAATTAGAGGTGATAATTTAAATTATCGTGTTATATTTATGTCATATCAAATATAGGTAAATTCGAATCCAATCCGTTTAATAATCATATCAATAATTAAAAATTTTAACTTGGCACAATTATCAAATATTAAATAGATTATAATCGTGTCACCATTTAACATATATTATAATATATTTTTATAATACTTATTATATTATATATTAAATACTAACCAATTTTATTTCAAATATAACTAAATATATTTTAAAATATGATAAATATAATTTTATTTAAATATAAAAAATATAAAATAAATTTATTAAATTATAAATAAGTTATTACATTGTAATTACTCAAATAGTTAATTATGACATAAATGAATTTACGTGTTAAGAACTCTAAACTTAAACTCAATATGATTATTAATCGTATAGTTTCTTGCCTTGTTATATTTACACATTTAATAATCGTGTCATTTTATGTCAATTCAAACTCGCAAATTCGTGTTAAGTTTTGGTCAATTTGACGAATTGTATAATTTTTTACACAACTAGTCAATCCGACAATAACACAATACAAAATTTGTGGGTTCAAACTGACATAAGTTGAAAATACTATTAAATAAGTGATACGATATGAAACTATTAATAATTGTGTCGGGTTCGAGTTTAAAATTTTTGACATGTGAACATTTTATAATACGATTAATTATTCAAATAATTATATTTTGCTAATTTATTTATGATTTAATAAATTTTTTTAAAATTTTTTACAGTTTAAGAAAATTGTTATTTTTTGTCTATTTTTAAAATGTATTTAAATGTATTTAGAATAAAATTAATTAGTATTTGATAAAATAGTACCATAAATATTATTTATATATATATATATATGAGTGATATGATTACAACTCATTAAACCATTTAATAATCATACCATGTTCCAAAATGACACGAATATAACAAGCGAATCTAAATTGTCATCCCTTAAATTATGTTGCAATTAAGACATTTTTTGGTTATTTTTTGTGAAATTATATTTCAATTAGAGATATTAACAAATCAGTTGTTAAGTTTTAGTGAACCAACAAATTAGAACATATTTTAATTATTTGTAGGAAATAATTTTCTAGTGAGAATAAATATAAAACTAAAAAATAACTAAAGATACGTATCAATTTATTAAAATTATCAAACGATATTCTTATTTATTGTTTCATTAAAAATTATAGACCTATTTATTGCTATCCATTCCTTCCAATTTATAACCAATTATATCAAAACTTTAAATGAAATTAAAAGTTTAAATACATTCTTTAATCACTAATTAAACATTTCTTAACCCCAAACAACAAACCCATTTAAAGAAACACCTAAATATTTTGGGCCAGCTCAAGCCCAATAACAGTTTCATTTTATTAAATATTTAATTTATAGGTTAATTAAATTTAATAAAAATATGTTAGTTTATTGAAATATTAATTAATTTTATAGGTTAAATAATGCATGTGTCAGTTGAATTAATTGATAAAAAAATTAGAATAGTAAAAAAAAATTAAAATTTGAATTTGGGGAAGATTTTAATTTATATTTATATTTTAAAAAATTAATAAATAACGTAATTGTATGTGATTTCAAATTATGTTTATAATAATTACATGGTAAATTAAGTGAGATTAGAGAAGATAAAAAAGATAGAGAAAAATAAAAAATAATAAAAAAAAGATATAATTAATAAGAGTGTTTGATGCCATGAAAGGTAGTAAGAAAAAGAAGTCATTAAGAATCCCATGCGCTCATAATTATGATACCTTAAACCCCATTAGCATTTTGATTAAGATTTTATCTTATGTAAGCAGATTTCCTCCCACCTTTTTTTTTTTTCTCTAGAGATTTAAAATAATACTAAATATATTTTATCATACTAACTAATGTGATAAAATTATATTATTATCATATATCTTCCATGAATTTTCATTTACTCGTACAAAAATTTAAGACATATTATAATGATATAATATTATCATATCAATTGTACATGTAGTACTATTAAAAAATAAATATAAATTAATTTTTTTAATATATATCAATTACACATTAAGAAATAAACATTGTTACTGGTATATACAAATTTTTATTTATATATAAATTAATGTAAAAAAATTAATATGACAGTATTATATCTTTAAGACGTATAAATATATAATATGATTTGTTACCAAAAAAAAATGGGTTCTTAATATTAAAATTAAATATTTATAATTTTAAATATAAAATCTATAACTTATAATTTTTTATTATTATTTCATATTCAATGAAAACAATATTTACTCTTAAATTGAGAGGTTTTATAACCACAAAAATGGTTAAATTTAGTATCAATACATATACAAGATATTAGTGATGGTTATTGGGCGAGTTAACCCGCGACTCGGCTTGAACTGACTAGAAAAAACAAAACCTACACCGATGTATGTGAATAGTTTACTGGCTAAACTTGTTATGAGTCTATAGACACAAGTTGGATTGGGTCAAAGTAAAGTGAACTAGAGGTCCAGCCTATGTGGACTTGGAATCTGTTAAACCTGTAAATTTGGACTGGTTTAACAGGTCAAGTCAAATATGAAATTATATATATATAAAAAAAAAAAAAGTCTATAGATTACAATAGTGCAAATAAATGTATTTTTGAGACAATTTAAAATGTAATTAAAATTTAAAAAATTAAGAAATTGACTAATCTAAATCAAACTAACCTAAAATTAAACAAAAATTGATTCAATTTGGTAAGATTTATCTCCACATATCGGATCGATTTCATATTTTAAGAATCGAGACCTTATTTAATCCGATATGTTATGCTTCCAAACTCAAACTCAAACTCGAACTCAGAACTAAAATAATGGACTTCTAATAGAACCTCGACCCCTCGAATTGGGTCATTAGCCACCGCTATTTAAAACAAGATATATATAAAAGTCTTTTTCAAAGATTTTCAAATACGAAATCTATATACAATAAAAATAATATTATATGCATATAAAGAAAAGAAGCCCAGAGTTGGTGTTGTGTTGTCACCTCCATCCATCTTCCTTAATTTATTCCTCCAGGGCCTACGCTATCTATCTGCTACTCTGCAAGATCTTAAAAGTGCTTTTTTATTATTATTTTTATTTCTCTTCTCCCATCCCTCTCTTTCTCTCCGATTGCGCACAATTGTATTTTATATATAATCTTTAAAATATTACATTAGCAAATAATATATTTAAATAAAGCACTTCTTGGCTCAAATTATAATAAGATAAATATAAACTAGTAATTTAATTCTTTAGCTCTATTAATTATACCGGTATTTTGTATAAAGTTAATTTATTAAATTTTATATTTA